>JAECUM010057136.1:0-22926 GCA_016617855.1 Megalonaias nervosa
ATATATATATATATATAACTGGATTCTAGTCAGTATTTTGTTTCAATAGACACAGGATTGAATTTTCATACCTGAGACAATAGAAAGGATTTGTCTCATTAATAATTCTAATTTTGATTTTATAGAATGGAGTGTCATCCTGGTTTCCACACCTATTCAAAAGGGCAAAGGTCACTGCCAACAGGAAAGACTCCAGTACATATAAAGAAGCTGTCGACAGAAGAATGTTATGTTCACTTTGCATTTACATTACCAATCAGCAACATTCTGTGCTGATTCATTTGATCAAAGTTTGAATGTATTTCTTCAAGGATCGCCTTCAAAACCTTGTTTATGATGCTTATTGTGTCGATACCCACTTTTGTCTTAGATCTCATACAATAGTGAAACAGTTTTTCTAAATTCCTAATGTTATTATTTCACATGGTTTTTACATATGTAACTCATCAGTAAGATATGTGAATTTATTAAGTACTAATTAAAACCAAATATTGTTGACTATTAATGCATGTGTAAAGTACCCGTAGTCAGACTTGAAGTGTACTATTTTGAAGTCTGCAATAGGTATTTCTGTTCACATTACAATGGGGTCCATTGAAGAAAAATCATAAAACGTACTATGGAATACTGGAATCACAACCATGACAGATTAACTTAATTCAATTGGGTTATTTGGATTTTGCATTTAACTCTGAGTTTCTGATGTGCAATCATGTAGCTTGCAGCTTTGTAGTCCTTTTCTATTCATATATAGGATAGGTATAGAGCTTCATGTAGATCAGATTATGCAAGGGTGAAATGCTTGCTCCCTTCTACCCGCTTGGCCAGTGATGAAGGCACCACCATTAATGATGTATCCATCAGCTCAACCAAACATAAAGTATTGAATCGTATGATCCTGTTTATACTTGCACAGTATCTATGCAAACTGACCCAGACTTACCAGTATTGAACATAAGGTATACAGTTTATTACATATACATTACTTGCTTAATACACATTTAGAGGTAGAGGCAGTGGGGAAGGCATGTTTTGGAGCGGGCATTTTAGTATGAAATTAAATGTAGGTATGTGTCATTAAGTAATTGACAAAATTTGATACAATCTGAAACTTTTTAGACTTCATGGCAATATATGGATACAAACTGTATGCCAAATTAGAGAGGACTGTACATTAACTATTATTTGATTTGGTTTCAACAGATAAATCTTTCATGCATTGCTGCATACAGTCAGTCCATACAGATGACATTATATAAGCTCCTGTACTTCAGTGGCAGAGTATCCACTGACACAATAGAAGACCTAAATTCATTCCTAGTAGTAGCCAAAGTAGCTCTGTCTAGATGAACAGATGAGTGTTCTTGGCCTTTTTTCAGTACGTCAAGAGATTTTCCAGGTACTCTCGGTAAGAGTAAGTATCCATGCTACTGCTGACCAGTTTGTTATTCAAGTACAAATCCACTTCGCTGAACAATGAATGCATGAAATTGTTGACACGAGCTACTCTGGCATCGGCTCCTGGAACACTATCGTCCGTTTTGATCACTTTGACTTTCATGTACAAGTAACTGTTATTCAGATCGATGGAATCTTTGGGCTGACCTTTGATTTCAAATTCAATGGGAGCTGAATCCGTCAAAAAGGAGGCGGGATGAAATTCTACCCATTGGGATTCTTGCATCGTCATCATGGTGGGTGGCATGGCAAAAAGATCCAGTTCCGACTTGGAACAGGAGCAAGATTCTAGGTGCATCATTTATTCTCTCTGTTTGTGATTTAATAATCAAAAATATCTAAGTCTCGGACGGTTCTTCTTTTCTTAGTCTTTTTAGCTCTAGGGATGTGAAGGGGTGTCTTCATCGTCTCTTTCTGCCTTGTCCTTCCTGTGGCGTCAGGGAAGCAGAAATGTCTGACTCGGCAGCGTCCGTGACATTCATAAGAGTTTCTGGTCGTTCAAAATGCCTTTGCCTATTTGAAGCAAGACCTTTTTGCATGCTCTCAAGAAAGCTTCTTTGGGATTTGTTTTGTCAATGATGACATTTTGGAGAAATTCTTTGCCTTGCTTCAAAACGGCATCTTTCAAGGCGTGCAATCCCCGTGTCACCATCGGTTTCAAAACGGGAGCCACTGAACGAAAGACAGATTTCAGCATATCTCCTAAACCATGTCTTCGTTGTCGAGCGGCTCCTTGGTACACGGGATACATGACTTACAAGTGGTTAAATTAATCGTTTTCGTAAGTGGACTTTCACTTTGGTGAATGGAATATTTTGTCCCAGATCTCCATTCATAGTAATGTTGACAGTGTCAAAATACGACTTACTGACGGACAAATAGTGAGGATGTACAAATTCACGGTGAACGTGATAGGTGTTTCTACCTTCCTCGTCAGTGTTCGTGGCAGAATCCACTTTGAAAGGAACGACACGCAGTAACGGTACGGAGGTGTGTCCCACTACGTTCTACTCCACTACATCCGAGTACACAAAGATCAAATTGAGTCCTTCGTTCATTTCTACAGGGAATCGAACATATTTCGCAAAATCCAACTTGCTTGTAATGGCGGGTATTTCGTTTTTAATCTTGATCAACTTAGGGTCTCCACCCAAAATGTCATACAATTCATGACAAAAAGTAATGGACAATACTTTCTCCTCTGAAAATTTCATCATTAGGCGACGAGCTATTTTATGGTACTTGATCGAGACACTTTTTCGGGTTTTCTCCAAGGCTTTGCCAGACATTACATTGAACTTGGTAGCAATCGCGTTCACCAGACGTTGACCACTAAAATAATAGCCTGCAGGAATGGTCAAACAGATAGGTGAACCCTTTAGTTTTGGGGTCTTGTGTTTTCATTGAGTCACCTGCAGTTGTGCGTTAATCCAAGTATTGTTGCACTTTCTCGTCATGAACTTCCACCGTAAAAGTATTTTGATTTTTAATGAAGTTTTGATTTGTGTAGGGTGAATCATTTCCACTTCACTTCCCAATGGGCTTTGCGATCCAATTGAATGGCCTGAGGTAATTTGGCCGTGAAACAGCACAAGGTGTTAATGGGAAACACTTCCATGTAACTGTCACTGGGTAAAGTCAAGTAAAATTGGTTATTCAAACTTCCAGAGTTTTAGTGTCCAAGGGGTCGCTGAACGTCACAGAAGTATCTAAAAGAGGATTGTGATTGTTATTGTGACTGTGGGGAGGGTGACTGATGTTGGGAGCAAGGGTCCCGTTGTTACCGTTAGGGGAATATTTCAGGGACGGATTGGGAAGAAGGTAACCGATGCAACTGCTTAGTTAAATGGTCCACAATTATTTGTCGCCTTGTTGCAAACTCAAATTTGCAATGGCAGTACCGATGACACGATACACTACAAAGATTTGGCAGAAAAAGACGATTTGCGTTTTAGGCACACGTTCTCCACACCACACCCATAAGGGTTCTTTTTCTAGATCTTGCACAGAACAACTGGGTGAAGGAGAGGTCACTGTGGTAGATGAGGCTGTGTTGAAGGGCATGATGGTCACTTCTTTTTATTGTCAATGACTTGGGAGGCTTTGATCCAAGAGTCAAAACTGGGAGGATATCCTTTCCAATGTACTTTGACTTCTTTGACACGACGTTTTCCCACTTGTCTGGCTCTTCGATCGAGAATGCTTTCGATGTCGTACAATTCGTCTTCCTTTTTAGTCACACGTTGTAACTCGAGCAAGTAAAACGTTCCTTTCATGTCTTCCAATTTATAGACAGCAGGATGACGGCCAGGCACTCGTTCAGTGACACGAAAGAATTCAGTGGTCCAGTTGGGTAAGTAACCTT
The DNA here is from genome assembly GCA_016617855.1 of Megalonaias nervosa. Taxonomy (NCBI): domain Eukaryota; kingdom Metazoa; phylum Mollusca; class Bivalvia; order Unionida; family Unionidae; genus Megalonaias; species Megalonaias nervosa. The sequence goes on from JAECUM010057136.1 coordinate 3,824, forward strand.
TGTCGAAAGTGTATTTGGTTTTGACAATGCGCACCCAATCTCCTGCTGCCAACACTTCACCTTTCTTGGGGACAGTCGGGGACGTACCAAACAGGCACTCAAAGACGGTCACTTCGTTGACGGGATTCACTTCTTGGGGGCACGTCCGATGCTCCGATGGAAAGATTGGTTGTGCGCTTGGACTGGGTGAGGTAAGACGTCGATGTACTTGAGAGTGTGTTGATGCGTAAAATATTTCCACATGCGTTCTTTCAAGGTGCGTTGAAAACGTTCCACGATGCTGGCTTTGGTTTCTGGATTCTCGGTGGTGAGAAAATGAATGTCTCGTTTCTTCTATTCTTTTTGGAAAGCTTGGTTCAGAAATTCGGTGCCTTTGTTGGTTTGCCATCGAAGAGGGTGACGACCACTTTGTTCAACGCCAGTTTGAGGGTTCGCACTAACTCACTACTCGATTTGGAGGTCAATTGCACGACCCAGGCAAATTTGGAAAAGGGGTCGATGACACAAAACAAATATTTGTAGCCACGATTGTACGTGGCCAAATGAGAGACATCGGCTAAATCGGCTTCCCATTGATGACCGATGCCTTCCACTCGGGTGCGAATTCTGGAAAATTTTCGTCGAATGGGTCTGTGTAAGGCGTTCGTGGCTTGTTCTTGTAACCACCGTTGCACTTAAAATAAAAGGACACTTTTCAGTCGAGTTTTGGCAGCACGACACAATTTCTGAAGTCCTCCGTATCCTGCAGGATGGGCTGGATCGTAGTAAATGCTGGCTAACACCATCTCCATTTTTCAATAGGTGACCCGCTCTTCGCTGATGCTACACTGGATGGGGCGAAGTGGTGGTTTGGAAAGGGCTTTACGTTTCTGATGTACCACGGGAGTAGAAGTTGAAGGTAGTGGTGGTGGTGGTGGCGGAATGGGATGGCTTTGGTCTTCTTTTCTTTTTCATTTCTGGTTTCCCTTCTTTCTTTTTGACCACCGTCGAAGGATGAGTGAACATCATCTTTTTAACCCAAGCTTTAAGTTCTTCTCCTTGGGGTGTGGGAGGGCCCAGAAGGACGCTGCAATCGTATTAGGGATGGGAGCTGCTGACGGTGTTTGAAAGACTTCTCGTGCCTCTTCTTCCTCACGCATCCGCGGGGCTGCGTCTGTCTTGACCGCTGGGGTGTTGCTGGTGATGGTAGTGGTGGTGATGGACTTTTCATCAGGGCCTTAAAATCTTTCAGAGTTGGTATAACTTTTTTGTCTAAAGCTTTCTGGTGAAAGAATTGAAGTCGTTGCAACACTTGACCGTACCGTTTAGATTTTTCCATTTCTGACAAATCACAGCGATCCATCAACGATTAAAATTCGTGATGTAACTGGGACATTTCGGTCAAATGAGGATTGGGAGGTAAATGCGGGGTCCGTTGGTCTTGCCAAGGATGGTATTCCATCCATCTTTAATCAGGCAGTAAAGCCATATTTCGTCCTTCCATCGGATTTCAATGGTCACGTCTCAGATCATTTAACTCCATAATCCTCCTTTTAAAAAATACATCCCAGAAGTCCCAACATGGGTCCTACTATTCTTTTGACAATAGGTCCTGACACATGTAAAAATCCTCCGCGTTGGACCAACATCTTTTTCTTTTGACGGATGGGGATTTTCTTCTTAACCATTTGGCGAAGAACGTGTCGATGCTTGGCTAAGCATTGTTTCTGATGTTTAGATAAAGGTATCGTTCCTTTCAAGACATTTAAACAACATTAGCACACGGTATCGATGACGTCTTTGGAGGCTGTTTGAATGAGTTGTTTTCGCATGGGTGGAGAAACTTTGGACAGGACGGACAACACGTCCCAAAGTTTGGCTGAACGAGGAGACAGTCGTTTCCTTTTCTTTCCTTTGGAGGTAGAAGAGGCCTGTCTTCTGGGGGGTGGCATCGTTGTTTGTTTGTTTGTTTGCTCCGGGACACACACCAAAAATACACTGACGTCGAGGACTTGGCACACACCCTTTATCTTTTTGTTTTGGACTATCGCTTCGTCAAAAATGTGACGACCTTTTCCCCAAAATCACTAAACAGTCGTCCCCTTTGGTTGCTTCTCTTTATCTTTGGACAAGTGTATCTTTTCAGTGGGTGACGTTGATGCTTGGCTAAGAGTTTTTTTCGGATGTCGGGTCAAACGACCAGACTGTCCTTTTCTTTTTCCTTTTCCTTTCTGGACAGGAGAACGACGATAGGGGTAATGGTGCGCACTTGTTCGAGTAGGGAGGCATCTGTGGACGTTCAGTAGCACAAAAACACTGATTCCCATCGTTTGTTCCAGGTCTTTTTCGTACTGGAATACGTCGTCACTGATTGTCGTATCATTTTCATGACAGGCATCACGCGTCGCGGACGGTTTCGTAACGGACTAAATCGGGACAGTTCTTGCTTGGATAAATCCAGTAAGCTCTGTAACATTCCCGTTCTCACTTGGACTTTGATTTTGGGGGCAGGTACTTTGTGAGCAGCGACCACTGAAGCTAAAGAGGAGGAGTGTGTCACCACTGGAGGAGAAGTTCTTGGAGACACGGGTTTCCATTTTTTCATCAAATTAAGAAAGATGCGTGTCAAGTCGGGTTTTGCAGGCATCATGAGCAACGGAGAAGTGGAAGAATCTGAAGCTATTGGAGACGCAGTAACCATTGTGGCAGGTCGTGGCTTGGGGATGTAAGGTTGCGCCCTGGCCGAAGTGCCTCTCTTGCAGGTAGAAGCTGTTTTCTGGGGTCTTTTCTGTGGACTTTTCTTTTTCTGAGGCTGTGAACTTGTCTTGACACCGCTGCTCTTTTTCTTCTGTCTACGTCGGGGAGTGGCTTTTTTCTTGGGGAGGACTTTAGGGGCAGTAGGATCCCATTTTAAGAGGGAACGAATAATGACACCTCATAGAGAACCGCTACCTCCAGGTTTCAAATTGATTTCCTTTTTGGTTTAAGTGTCGATGCGGCGATCAGCCAGTTGCGTCAAGGCTACTTTGTTTCTCTCAAGAAAGCGTTTTTTTTTTTTTTTGTTTTCTTTATGTGGAATGTGTATGATGCCTAGCAGTAAAGCACATATTTGTGGATTTGTTCGCGACTGGTGCCGTACAAGGCACGAATCAATTTGACGGGAAGGTGAGACTGAAGGGACGTAATGTTGACGCTATATGAGGCAGACCCAAAGTGCCTGAGGTTTTTATAGACTTTTTTGTTGTTGTTAAATTGACGGGGACGTGTAGACGACAGGTCCTCCGTCTTGGCACCAGTGGTGAAACAGATGGGTACGAAATCGCAAATAATCGGGGTGTGTGGGTTTTAAATCCACGAGTAAATAGGCGTTAGAGGCTTGAGTGGCATCGTCGTACTCATGTGTCAGCCACGGCGTTCCTAACTGTTTGGTTAAGACTTGCTCTTGCGATTTATCTCTAGGGCTTTTAAACAAGACCACGTAATGAGCATTGAGACTGATGGTGCGATGGGCTTTACTTTGTTGAAACAAAGTTTGGGTGATGTAAATGACACTGGCATTACGATGATGGCCTTTGCGCGTAAACCACAGTTTAATTTCTTCTTCGTCTTCCCCTAAAATGTCATCGAAGATGACCAGATGGGTTTGACTGGGGTCAGACACGATCCCGTTGTCTTCGCCAGGAATGTCTTCCACAAACACGATGGAATCACCTTGACTTTCTCGCAGAAGGCTGTACGCCGATTGTCAGTTTTTGTAACACCACACGATACGTTGAGGTGGACGATCGATCAAATGATGTTTATGTTCGATCAAACGTCTGACAAATTCGGTTTTGCCTGAACCGCTGCGTCCGCAATTAACATGTTAAAGGGATGCCGAAGATACAAGACCTTCCAACTGGCGCAATCTAAGTTTTCGTCGATGACTTTGAAAGTGGAAGAAGACGGAGCAGAAACAGCAGAGGTAGCCATCATAGTGTAAGGATGTCACTTTTGACAGGAAGACAGACCAGGCAAGAGTTTTTATACTTTTTTCAGAACACGTTTATTGCAAGTTAAAATGGAACAACACGACAGACAAAAATACATAAAAACCAAATGATTAAGTACATGGATAAAATGCACATCAAAACGATCAAAATGGAATATAAAGAAGTCCTGTACAACATTTTTGGGGACCAAGATGTGGTGTCCTAGGGACAGTTTGTAATATTCTTAGAGTCTCTACACCCCTTGGTACAGTCGCACGAGAGTTCTCCCGGAATGGCCTTTTAGGAATGTCGATAACGGTCCTGTCATGATGAGAATGCTTTTCCTTGGTGTCGGGTTCTTCTGGAAGTGTGACCAACACAGGTTTAAAAGTTAACTTTTTCACTGGGCACCTTAGATTCAATTTTTTCTTTGAATGCATAAGACAAATCTTGGGCAATGTAAGCCACTTCTTTTGTTCAAGGCTCGAAACCCCAACTTTTCCAGTCGCGTACATCTTTCCAGTGAAAGTGTAAGTCACAAAGTATACACACATCTTCGTAAGCATCCGGAGTGGCTAAAATAGCACAAAGAAAGTTTTCGTCAAACAGAGCTCGAAAAGTTTGCAGACGAAAGCGCAATGCTTTTAACAGGACCAGTTTCTCGTCCTCATTTAAAGGAAACACCATCAAGTTTTTTTTTGCCTGTACCTCACAGTACAGTTAGTAAAGAGTCCACAAGGAATCGGCTGGTAAAGCAAGTCACTAAGATACACACCATAGTCGTCCACAATTCAATGGACACAGTTCTCGTACTAAGTGTTGTTAATCCTCCACAGCTTGAATACTGTCATCGATTTCCCTCCAAAATCTGTTGTATCACGAATGATAAAGGTCGTGGCTTGGTAGTCAGTTTTATGCCCTCTTCTGTCGGAAGCAATAAGTGTACTTTCTGAACAGAGCTGATCGTACTCCAGTGGCGAATCTAAATTTTTTAGTCACTAACTTGCACATCATACACCGTTCAGAAATTTCCTCTTGAACTAAGTTTACGTTGTGTAAAAGATTTTGATAACCCTCTAACTCTTCTTCTGGAATTCGTTCCAGTAAGTCTACCTTGTAATAAAAAATAAGTAGCAAGCCAATCCTTCTCGCCCGCGAGTAGTTGATCAATGTCTGACCACGGGAACACTTTCATCAGAATCAGTCCTCTTATAGCATTCAGGTACCAGTGTTTAAAACATCGGTGACGTAACGGGTGCAATTGTTCTTTGAGTTTCACTTGTATTTTGACCAACTCTCGGTAAATGCGTTCTCTAAACTCCACAGGAAAACCACGAATGTTCTTTTGTAAAGAGTCCATCCAGAGATAACTAGGGTCCATCTAAAGTTAGGTAGTGACAGTGCGGAGACCATCGAGCATGTTCCAGGTAAGCGGAATCTTCCTGTTCCCACTCGTGAAGTGACACACTGTAAATGAAGCACTTGATTTTATCCCTTTCGCCCAAGTAGATAAATCTGGACCTGGTTAATTCTTCGTGGGTAGGTCCTCCCAGATATTTAGGCCACTTTCATTGGAAGGTTTGGAATCGACTTTCAAAGTCGCAGTATTTAGGCAATAGCACAGGTAAATCATATTCTTCTTTCACGGGTTCATTTCGATGAGGGTACGGTGTAATCCGCAGGTGTTTGCTCAGGGTTGGATGCCATCCGTAGGGTGGTAGATACACGGTTTCACGTGGAGGATGAAATCGACATTGAAAACCAGTAAAGTGAAAAGGTGTACGATAACGATTGGTATCTCTTTCGCATCCGTCAGGTTTGACACGCACAGCATCACTTTCCATGGTAGGTATGGTAGTTGTAGTCATAGCAAAGTTCCCATGATGTGATACTGAATCGGTGAGGTCACATAGTACGGCATCCCTGCAATCGCAAGGCACAGCATCGCACTCGAGTTTGTTCTCGCTTCGTACTTGCAGCTTGAAAGTATTCATTTTTCTCGCTTAGTGTTGGTAGTCACAATGAACTATCGGTCTTGGAAGTTGTCCCTTTTTATATGCTGACCAATATCGACGTGACCGTACGGTAAAGTGAAGTGGTTGGGAAGTCACACCCGCTTCTGGTACACGATAGGATAGACTTTTTCCAAAGGTCGACTGACGATTTGGCGTGTGGGTAAACGTACAATCTTGTGATGTTGGTAGGTGGTCATTTTGAAATCTCGATCCTCTCCAGACTGCAAGGGTTCTTTTAATACCAAAATGTTCACCTCTTGACCGGTGCGATAACTGAGATTCAATCATTTCACTTTACACTCCGTGTGCACTTCCCCTTGTGGATCTCGGTATTCGTAGACTTTATTTTTAGGACCGCCACTAGCAAAACGTAGAATCTTGTCGTTGGGGTGGTCGTCCGTCCAGGCTCCTAAACGGTCTCCTTCGATGACAGGGTGACGGTGACCCAGACGATCGATGTAGATACAACTGTCTGTGACAAAGTACAGGACGCGATCTCCTAATTGATGTAAAGCTTCGTACAATTTTAAGCGAGCATGGGCTGTCACGTAAGCCGCAATGATGACATTTCCAAATTCGTCGGCCTCAACAAAGTCCAGTTCTTCTTCGTAAATGACCAAGATTAAGTCCTCACGAACGACGTCCACGTGTTTCATGTATTTGGTTTTGTCGTGAATCGTCTGGAAGTAGCGGGAAGGTTCTGTCAAACACTCCGTCTTGGGTAAACACGTTCGTTGTGCCATTTTACCCCACAAGCAATTTAACATCACTTTGGCAAACGATCGCCGTCCTTCGTTTTAGTCTAAGTGGTCTACAGTGATGCCTTCCTGCTCAAAGTATTCCTCTTTCAATTTATTTTGGTCTTCGGGAGTGTGGCACCAGGACGGATAGCCGCTGGCTTCTTCTTTCAGTTTCAAAAAGGCATCAACGTAGTCTGCGAAAATGCCTTTCTGAGTCTCGTCACCATTGTGGTATTGTTCTGTCTTGGGAAAGTGGTAAATTTCGAACACTTCCAACATTTGGTATCCCAGGTCCAGAGCTTTGAACAATTTCACACTGACCTACGTTCCTTTCAAGGCTCGCTCTTCCTGCGTGTGCTCCCATGGTCGGTATGGTTGTATCAGTTTTCTTTGGAAATGGTGAGGTAAAATAGGATGGTAAAAGTCAGTGGGAGGCAAGACTTTGCACTTGATCAATCCTTCGTACTGTCGAATGTTGTCCAGGTCGATGTGTTCCGTCAGCAATTGCGGGCGCCCTGCGAGAAGGTGACAATATTTGCACACGTAAGGATACAGCGAATACAATTCCAAGAATTTGATTTCTTCTCCTTTCTCCTCGTCAGCGTGGCACGGCAAACAGGTGGCATTCGTCCTTCCTCCACAGAAACTATTCCGCGGGTTCAGAGGGTCCACCAGCTTGTAACTTTCCCGTTTAAACTCGGGATCGGTTTTCAAACGGTGATAGTAATCGTGTTCCCACATTTCCACCACTTGGTATTCTTGCTCTTCTAACTTCAAGCGCCGCTGACAGGTGGCCTCGTACAAGTCCTCCATGATACGTTGTAAAAACTGATTTTTAGTGCCACGTTGAGGGTAACAGATGGGACATTTGTGAAATAAGCATCCGTTAAACTCGTACACGATCTTTGGGTTTTATAAGTCCCAGCCATCCATCGAATACCTTCTAATGGTCTTTTCACCTCCTCCGTTTCGGGCGTGTTGGATCCATTTGTCTTCCTTGTCGCACAAGTAATGTACACAGCGTACATTGACATTTTTGCATTGACATTTGACAAAATTGGTCGTTTGAGGACTTATGACAATCAGGGTGTTTTCGGGCATGAATCATTGTCGGTACACTAAAGAACACGCTTTGGCAATGGTGCTGACTTCTTTCAAAGGATAGATCCCTCTGTGCTCCATGAACAGATCTCGAAATTTTCCACAGCAACGGCGTAAAATCTCCACGTCGAACGACAATACTTTCCTGAGTGTCGAAGGGGTCCGAGGCGTGAGTGTGGTACCAAGCGTAGAAAGCTTCTCGTTGTTCGGTGCGCATGTTGTCGGGATCGTAGTAATGAGTCTCAGGCAAATGGGGTAGATCGGCGCGTTGATTGGCTCCGGTATTGAAAAAGTACGGCAAATAACCTTTGGCCATTTCTGTCATTCCAAACATTTAAGGCATTCGGCTCAAAGGCATGGCCAAGTAACTCATCGAATCTTTAAACTGTACTTGTCCCACTTACATGGAAATGATTTTCGCTCCGTTCAAAGTCACTTTAGGACGTTCGGTGCTATGTATCGTATAGTATCTGAGAAGAAACTGCCCATCGTATCCAGAGAAATTGTGAGTTATCACCGTGGCATAGCGATGGTAATCTCAGTAACGTTCGATGTCCTCTTGGCTCCACGTCTCGTCGATGGTGTCTAAGATCCATTAGGCGAAATCGACTAGCGTGTTCGGTCCCCGAAAGATTTTTTCACGTCCTCCAGGAATCTTACTGCAGTGAGGGCAATGATTAAAGATAGGTTCTTGGATGCACTTCTCGCGCACGCTCGATGAGCCACGTATAAATTAGGAATGTGAATACCGGTCTTGCATGCATTCGAAATCGAAAAAGATGAAATTGCCTTTCTTCTTGTGGTCATCTTCTTGTTGGGTTTGGCATTTCTGAATGAATCATTCGTATTCTATGTCCACGATTTGTTGACAAATGTGACATCGTTTCTTTCCTGAACATACGTGAACCTTGGCATTTTTGCTACGTATCTCTTGTCCACAAGTAGGGCATCTCAGCTGTTGACAAGCACTGTTCTTATGAGAATCTTGCGTCTTTAGATGTTGGTAACAGGCAGGGCTGACAAAAGTGCGCTGACAAGCTGGGCAATGCACTCGTTCTTGTCTTTCGTCAAGACATGGTTAAGAGGCCAAACACCCTAAACATTTCGATCCGCAGTGCTTGTGATACTGTCGATTGTTATAGCTATAGTCACATTTCTCACATTACTGGTGTTGGCATTGAAATGTTCATCGTAATGTTAGACGTGAATGTATTTTCCGTCTTTGAAATTTTTGCATCGAAATAACAGACGTCTTCGCATTCCTTGAGGATGCACTTTCAACGTGTAGTCTGGAGCCAAGACGTCTTTTCATTTTGCATTTCATTAATGCCACAGGGTGTGTTTTTGGATATCCCGCCTGCTCTCACGGGTGTTCTGCTTCTCTTCGTTGTTTGGCTCGGTCCGATTGTTGAATAGATTTCTAGGCTCTTTTCCATTATGCCGTGTCGTTCTTGTCGGCAAACGTTCGTCCCACCACGATGGCAAGGGTTAAACGCATCTTGTTTTGAGGGTTGTTAATCTGGACATGACTCTTTTTGGTGCTGCGAAGGTCGTCTACCAATAACACCTATTTTGCATCCGGTCCCTTGGGGAAGAGACACGTGGTCATGAACAGTGTCGCTTTTCCGTCGGTGATGTAAAACTTGTCGTTGGATTGTTGCACGTGTTGAATCTTGTCGATGACTGTGGAAGGTGTCAATTCTGCTGGGCTGCTAAACTCGATCCAAACGGGGATTTCAAACTGTCGTGATGAATGGAAGGTCTCAGGCGATCGTCTTCTTTGGCTTCACATTGCCGTTTCAGTGTGGTTAACAAAGAATCCCACACATTGGTGATGAACTCTTCTGCATTCTCCAACGGTTCGTCGGACTTGAAATCTTTAAACTTCACCGTGTTCGTGTAGGCCGTGGTTCTAAATTTTCTAGAGAAGCGTTTGTCCGTCTCTCAAATGTGATAGTAGTTTTGAGGGGTTAATGGTGGTGAACTTTGGTTTGGTGTAGACTCTCTGGGACTGGAATATGGTTCACTCATCTCATCTTCAAAATCGCTGGATTTGAGTCAAGACTTCAGCTACTGTGCGAGGCGATAGGTCACGTTTCTGTCTCTAACGTTCTTCTCCTTTCTCCACGAAATGATACGATAGGTTCATCTTCACTGCAAAACGTCATATGACTACATTTGAAACGCCATAGTTACCTATATATCCATGTGAGAACAGTGTATATATAAAGTGCCAGTGCCTTCCCTCCCAGTATTCATTTCACTCTCAACCCTACCAGAACGATGGAAGAGCCAACACAGATCGAACTTCATGATCAGAGCTTTGCGATGTGTCATACGAAAGTTTTCTTCAGACAAGCCAACGAACTGCTTCCCCTTCTTTCGAGATAAAAGTCAAGATACTTGCTATATCTGTCAGAATAAAGGGCATTGGGCTAATGAGTGTCCAGACAGTCAAAGAAGCAAGACGGATGTCAAGAGCGACAAAAGTCAAGATACCTGTTATCATTGTAAAGAGAAAGGACATTGATCTTCAGACTGCCCTAAGAAACAACAGGAGCAAGAGGAAGAGAGGGGTTCCGAACAGGAAGAAGAAGATGTACCCTCCCAAAAGGAAGAGCCCCGACACGTACAGAAAGAGAAGAAAGAGAAGAAAAGAATAAGAGAAAAAAGTGAGGAAGAAGAGGATGAAAATACCCGTGAAAGTGAAGAAATTCAAAAAACAGAGGGAGTGAGCAAAAGGCAAAGAAGAAGTCTATGAACTTTTTAAAGTGTTGTGTTGTGACATTGGATTGTAAATTTGTAACTGAGTATAACAGAAAGAAAACGTAAGTGTCTCTTGGTTTTGATTTTTTAGAATAAGGACCTACACTCACACACGTACATCATGAGGTAAAAAGGGATTTTGAGTTTTAACTGATTTTGACAAAATGAACACTATTTCTTTTCGAAAGAAGTGGGTGGCCCTGAAAAGGACCGTTGGGTGCATGCTTTTTTTAAAAAAAAAAAAAAAAAAAACAACTCAGGAACAGGAAGCAATCAGCTTTAACTGCCTTATCCCTTTGCCACGGCCAAGGCCTATTTCTGGACCTGCTTCCGTCGATGATTTGGAAGAAATCACTATGGCTGGTATCTCTGGCGTACTAGGTGTGTGAACAAGGTTGGGCTGTTTTTTCCTCTTGGGTCTTAATAAAGAAATCTGATACATTTTTTCAGGCTCCTTAACTCTTGCAAAATGTCTAAGAGTACCGTCACCGTTTGACTTTCACTGTCCTCCTTTTCTCCTAAACCTTGTTTCTTCTCTGCTGCTTCTTCTTGCTGTTGTTTTCTTCTTGCCTCTTTTTCTTCTCGCTGTTGCTGTTGAAGGAGAAAAGCTTGTGTTGCTTCTTTCTGCTGCTGTAAAATTCTTAAATTCTTCTTTCTATCTCTGTTTAAAATCCCCCGACGTGCGGTAAAGAAGGAGAAGGTGGCGAAGGTGCTTTTACCGGAACAAAGTTTTGCGAAGAAGAGAGAAAATCCACTAAATCCCAATTAAAATAGACCTCTTGTGGAAGTATACCCGTGTTGACTTTGGTAGCCGCTGATATACCATCGCTTCTCGTCTACAAGACCGGCGCAACCCAATTCATCGTCTTCTTAATTTCCGTCATGTTCCAAAACAATGTCACATCGATTCACTGCGCACATACGCTAGCGCACCTATATAAGTAATCTGACGTCACAGGCAGCTCTCCTGGGATTGGAAGACAGACTCCGCACTGTGATTGAATTTTGTAACGCGTATTGGGATTGGTGAAAGAACTCAATCCGTTTCGATCCGCTCTTCCACTATAAATAACCGTAGTTCAATTCATTCCCGTCGCCTGTTCTCGTCACAAGATGTGGACAAACGTAGAATCATCTACTCTCGTATCGTCGATGCTGTTGATGCTGTTCCGCACGGACTTCCCCATGTATGTCAAATCATCATGGACAATCATCAAGATACTAGCGTTTTGGAAAAGAAGGATCTATGTGGAGAGACAAGGCTGTCTGAAGCGAGTCTTAATCTACTGACCAGATGTTAGACGAAGTTTAATGAAGAAAAGAAGACTATGCGATGCCCTCTATGTTATCGGAATGGCATTAACAAAAAATAAAAAAAAAAAAAAACAACCCAAAACAAAGGCCCTTTTCAGGGCCACTCATATGTCTCGAAAAGATATCTATTCTCTCTTGCCTAAAAGTTTTTTTAGTCGATTTTTTTATTTTATGTGTGATAGATTGATGTTCATCAATCTATGTATCTGTAATATGTCTATATCTCTACTGTATTTGTCTCTACCTAGGGTAGCACGTATTCAGGTCAGACCCTTGCAAAATTGTTGCCAGTGTCCAGTACCGTGACGTCACCTCACCTGTTCCATTCCTATTGCGCCTATACAAAACCTAACCTTTTGTCTTGTCGCTATAGTGGCCCACGGTCCATTTTGACGCAATAGTGGCCCGGGTTTGGTGGTGGGTCTTGGAATGCTCATTCGCATTGACGCTATAAATTTTGACGCCAAAGTGACCCAGAGGGGTCTTGTAATCCTAATTACTATTGACGCTAAAGTGGCCCACTTTACTACTTGTGGCATTCGCGTCATTTTTAAATTTGAACACATGCCCAGCTTTCTTCTGCCCGATTGGTAAGGTCACGGTCAATAGAAAATTAAAATGGATTTGTGTCAAGCAGTGTGTCGGGTGAGGCATTTACTTGATTGATCTAAATAATGTATTGTTATTTTTTACAAGTAACGCATTAAATGAATCAGCAATGTACTTGAGTATGACAGGTGTGATATCAAATGATTCTGTTACATGCTGAATTAAGTCATCAGTCAGGTGAAAAGCAGTTTTACCAGATACGTCAGCTTTCACATATTCAGTCATATGCATAATGTATCTATTTGAATTTGCCCTATTACTAATTTCATTGCATTTTTCTAGGTGCATCATTTTGACAAAGGTCATAACATAAAAATTCAGCAGCCTCATATGGACAGTTGCAATATTCATTCAAACATTGGTTTCTGCAGCCACTCTCCAGCGTTAGATATCCTTTCTGGTCCTTCTCGAGAAGTTCGGAAAGAAAGTCATTGTTTTTCTAAAATTTAATAGTTTAAGCTTTAAAGCAACCAATCCCAGACTGTGCAATCTCTTGAACGAACTCTGAAGTGAAAACATATTTTCTTTATTCTTGGTTCATAGCTCTTGACATGGAATATACTAAAAAGAACATTTTATACTTCTTACTTGATGACCCATGCACATCAACTAGCATATATATAATGCAAAGTCAAGCATACATAAAAACCCAGTGTTGGATTCATGCTTGGGAGACAAATAATTTCTCATATCCTAAAGGCAAATGTAAGAACGTCACATGTTAATATGGGTTATATTTGTGTATATACATTTAAATAAAAGTAACTCGGAACTATTGCTGCCCATATTCATTTGTTCATTCGAGGTTCAGTCATTGCTTTAATCTACTTCTCAGTGTGTTTTATTTGTAATTTTAATTAAACGTAAAGACACATTTTGTTAAATTTAGAAAACACTATGGACATGTATTTGGATGAATGATTGTGACAGTGAAAGAAATCAACATAGGGTTCCATTCCATATGCTACTTTGATGGAAAGTACAATTTTTCTCAACTTGTCAAGTTTTTTTTCCATATAAATCTCTCAATATTTTACTGATACTTAGAAATATATTAAGTTTATACTAAGGTTTGTAATTTTATTAACTAAATATTGCAAACAGTATTTACTATGGAAGCAAATTAAATCAGTGATAAAAACATTACAAATTGGTATTCGGCACTTAACATCAAAACTAATATCACTTTCTTTTAGTTATGGTGATGCAACAAGTGATTGTAAAACAGATCTTAACAAAAGAAGCATGTCAATGAAACCTGAATGGATTTCACAGGAATAAAAGAGACACATAACTACTGTTTACTGGATTGTCTTTACCACTTCTTCAAAATAAATTTAATTCCCCCGGCTACCTTTCGACACAAATGTCAAATCTGACTGATCATTCTGTTTCCCTTGCCCTGATAAAATCATGAGATTGCATTAATGTAGGTATCTAGTATAGATCTGTATATATTATGATGAAGGTTTTTAAACCATATCATGTTTGGTTGGTTTTGGGGAGTCTTGAAAAACCCATAGCAGCACTTTAAATTTTGTATTATGTTGAGGCAAGTAATGTGCCTTGCCTATGACACACAATGAATATAATGTATGTAAAACAATATATCAGTATCAATGTAAAATTGTTCAAGGAGTGGCATAGCAAGAAATTCTAACATTACTCCACCCAAACTTAATTCTGGGGCCCCATCCCCCCAAAAAGATTATGTGATGGTAATTTCAGCTCCAACCGCAAGTTGTGAGGGTTGCTTGGGCAGTTGCTAAGTCACTTTGCTTAAGGAATCAATTGCAAATGGAACTTTTAGGTGACAGTAAGAAAAAATGTCCAATATTGGCCAAAACATCAGCCTCCTCCCTCATAAAAGATGGTCTTTTGGTCTTAATGTTTGTCAGAATCTGGGTTGTCATGAACGATACATCAATATCAATGTACATTTGATAAAGGAACCAATTACAAATCGAACTTTCCGATGATGTAGCCTGAGGGACACTTATTTGACAAAATATCGTCACCACCCCACCCCTCTTTCATATAAAGGAGATGGTATTTTGGTCTTAAATCATCGGCAAATGAAGGCTGTCATCTATCACCTTACGTCAATTCCGACGTGAACGGTATCAAAGAATCGATTGCAAACGATTTTTTGTACATGATGCAGTCGAAATCTACAATATTGAATCAGATATCTCACATCCACCCTCACGTGGAATAGGGTTTCTATTTCGATCCTAATATCTGGAAAAGTCTGAGATGTCATGCACAACCAGATATCAAAATCGATGTAAAATTGATCAAGATATTTATTGTAACTAGAATATTTTAGATGACGTCGTGTGAAGTGTGCAATATTTGCAAAACAATCGTTAGCCTCACCCCTCCTAAACGAGGTGTGATATTTTCGTCTGAAACTTTAGCTATATTTAGGCTGTTGTACATCACCTCATATCAATATCGACGTAAAATTTATCAAGGAATCGATTGGAAAAGAATTTTTTGAGATGACGATGTGTGAAATGTTCAATATTAACAGTAGTTAATGAGGGCGATATAGCGACAATGGGAAAATACATAACAGACCCCCTCCCCGGCATGAAGAGCGACAAGATTTATAGCGACAAATGGCACACCCTGGGCCTGTATAGCTACTATGGAAATTTTGTATAGGAACAGTAGGAATGTAACAGGTAGGGTGACGTCACGGTACTGGACACTTGTAACAATGTGGCAAGTGGCTGACCTGAATACGCGTGGCTACCACTCTAGGTAGAGACGAACACAATAGAAACAGAGACATACATATACTAATACAAGCCTGAGATTTATATATAAAGCATTACCTAGACCTGAAATTATGTTGGCGGTGTTCATAAATTTGCATAACTGTAATGGTGCTATAAATAGCTATAATCAAGGAAAAGGCCAATGCCAAAAGGATGTGACTAAAAGTAATGCTAAAGTTACTAAATTGTCCCAGAATTCAACAGAGACTAAACATGTCCCTGAACATTAGGTTACATTGGTTTAGACTAAAATGGATAAACCTAGTAACTATTTATAGTCTCAACTTGTGTGACGATCGTGAATAAACAGCCATGTATCTCTTTACAGCTACAGCTTGTGTAAATTCCCATTGGAAAAACCCAAGTCTGTATTTATAGCCTCAAAATTTCTAGCTTCTGTGACGTCACTGAATTGGCTGACCTGAATACGCGATACTGTAAGTAGGTAGGTAAGTGAAATAAATTTGATATGGATAAAGGGAGTTTTATAGGGACAAAGACCAATACACACACAAAAGAAAGGGAGAAAGAAAAAAAAACAGTATCTACTATCCGCACAAACGTACGCGAATGCATAAAACACACACTATACTATCCACACAAACAAACGATAACGCATAAAACACACCATATCTATTATCCACACAAACGGACGCGAATGCATAAAACACACCACTTATACTATCCACACAAACGAATGCGAACGTATAAAACACACAATATACTATCCACACAGACGGGAAGAGAAGAAAAAACACACCATACCTACTATCCACACAAACGAACGCTAATGCATAAAACACACCAATTATACTATCCACACAAACGGACGCGAATGCATAAAACACACCATACCTACTATCCACACAAAAGAACGTGAACGCATAAAACACACACACACACACACACACACACACACACACACACACACACACACACAAACACACCACTTATACTATCCACACAAACGAACGTGAACGCATAAAACACACCATATCTACTATGCACACAAACGAACGAGAACGCATGAACCACACACACTCTACTATCCACACAGAAGGGAAGAGAAGAAAAAACACACCATACCTACTATCCACACAAACAAACGCGAACGCATAAAACACACACACACACATAATACTTTCCACACAAACGAACGTGAACACATTAAACACACCATATATACTATCCACATTAACGTACACGAATGCATAAAACACACACTCTACTATCCACACAACGAGCGTGAATGCATAAAACACACACACACACACACACACACACACACACACACACACACACACTATGCTTTCCACACAAAAGAACGCGAACGCACGAAACACACCATATGTACTACGAGAACGCATAAAACATAGTTGAGTGTGTGTGTTTTATGCATTCGCGTCCGTTTGTGTGGATACTATAGTGTGTGTTTTATGCAGTCCCGTTTGTTTGTGTGGATAGTATATATGGTATTTTATGCGTTCGCGTACGTTTGTGTGGATAGTATAAGTGGTGTGTTTCATGTGTGTGCGTTTGATGTATGTGTGTGTGTGTGTGTGTGTGTGTGTGTGTGTGTGTGTGTGTGTGTGTGTGTGTGTGTGTGTGTGTTTATGCGTTCACGTTCTTTTGTGTGGATAGTAGGTATGGTGTGTTTTATGCATTCGCGTTCCTTTGTGTGGATAATATAAGTGGTGTGTTTTATGTATTCGCGTTCGTTTGTGTGGATAGTAGGCATGGTGTGTTTTTTCTTCTCTTCTCGTCTGTGTGGATAGTATAGTGTGTGTTTCATGCGTTCTCGTACGTTTGTGTGGATAGTATATATGGTGTGTTTTATGCGTTCACGTTCGTTTGTGTGGATATGATAAGTGGTGTGTTTGTGTGTTTGTGTGTGTGTGTGAGTGTGTGTGTGTGATGCATTCGCGTCCGTTTGTGTGGATAATATAAGTGGTGTGTTTTATGCATTCGCGTCCGTTTGTGTGGATAGTTGGTATGGTGTGTTTTATGCGTTCTCGTTTGTTTGTGTGGATAGTATAGTGTGTGTTTTATGCATTCACGTTCGTTTGTGTGGATAGTAGATATTGGGTTTTTCTTTCTCGCTTTTTTTGTGTGTGTATTGGTCTTTGTCCCTATAAAACTCCCTTTATCCGTATCAAATTCATTTCACCTACATACCTACCTACAGTATCGCTATTCAGGTCAGCCAATTCAGTGACGTCACTGAAGCTAGAAATTTTCAGGCTATAAATATAGACTTGGGTTTTTCCAATGGGAATTTACACAAGTTGTAGCTATAAAGAGATACATGGCTGTTTATTCACGATCGTCACACAAGTTGAGACTATAAATAGTTACTAGGTTTATCCATTTTAGTCTAAACCAATGTAATCTAGTTTTCTGGGACATGTTTAGTATCCGTTAAATTCTGGGACATTTTAGTAACTTTAGCATTACTTTTAGTCACATCATTTTGGCATTGGTCTTTTCCTTGATAATAGCTATTTATAGCACCATTACAGTTATGCAAATTTATGAACACCGCCAACATAATTTCAGGTCTAGGTAATGCTTTATATATAAATCTCAGGCTTGTATTAGTATACGTCTGTCTCTGTCTCTATTGTGTTTGTCTCTACCTAGAGTAGTAGCCACGCGTGTTCAGGTCAACCACTTGCCACATTGTTACAAGTGTCCAGTACCGTGACGTCACCCTAACTGTTAAATTTCTATTGTCCCTATACAAAATTTCCATTGTCGCTATACAGGCTCAGGGTGTGCCATTTATCGCTATACAGTCCGGGGGAGGGGGGTCTGTAATGAATTTTCCCATTGTCGCTATATCGCCCACATTAACTACAATTAACAAAATATGGTTGTGTGTACCCATTTCCTTCATCTTGGCCAACTAGTATAAAATATTTGTAAAAATAATCATATGACCGAATTAGTGGTTAAGCTTGCACACAAGATAACTACTGCTATACTCCAAATCGAAAGTATTAGTAAAGTTCACATTGTGTCACTAACAAACAGAATCTTAAAGGAATAAATGTGCCGCGGTTAGATTAGCGCGATCTCTCCTTATGACGCCATTGTTTTGATCACGTGACAATATGGCGTTGGCGTTCACCTGTCAGGATTCAGGCCACAATTAGTAATTCCGGTTCAGTACCCACGAATGTAGTCCCAGTCTATTTTTAGAGCTTTTTTTCCTGTCTCCTTTTGGTGATGATGCAAGAGTTACATTTAGGCATTTTTGATACGGATTTAAAGGCAATTGTTTATTCTTTAGAATATGAGCTTATGGTGTGGTTGTCTGTGTGTTTTGGCGACAGTGTAGGGTGAGTAATAAGATCTTGGTGATGATCCGGAAGTGAAATCTGTGTTCCATTGCACGTTGGTTTCTTTACAGTCAAGCCTTTCAAAAAAATGCCGGTGAACCTTGACAAGAACTTCACTGTGAAGTCATCTTTCAAGGTATTTTAGATTAACATATTATTTGTATTTATTGTCACAAAGTGGAAAGTTCAGTAATGAGAAACAAATGTAGAGAATATATAGTAAAATTAATTGTTTTCTATGGCCTGTCAGACTTCGCATAGGTGGCGCTCTACAGTTTCGTATTTTGCATAGAATTTTAAAGAAAAGGAATTCCCCCGGGTTTCCTCACTAGTTATACTGTCTATTTAAAAAACACCTTGTATATCTTAGGTATTGTTCAAAGAACCTTTAATTCCCTTTATTTTGGTGTATGATTGATGGGTGTAATATGGGTTATAGAGTATACAGCTTGGCCTTACTCCAGATGTGCACCTTTCAAAA
>JAECUM010057138.1:0-30834 GCA_016617855.1 Megalonaias nervosa
GATTACACCTGCAGGACTCTTGGCACGAACACGGAACCTGTAGTCACGACCAGGCTTCAAGCCGTCAATTATGTATTCTGTGTCATCTAAGTCATAGGCAATTGTGCGCCAGTCTCGTGGTGGTTCCTCCATCTCCAGCATGTATAAGAGAGGTTCATCATCATGGTCAAATACTGGTATGTTGACACGCTGCCATCTCAATCTTGCCTGATGTGGTTCTAATTCAACTATCTGTGGTCTCTCAACGGGAACGCCTGTGAACCCTGAAACACAAACCAAAGCCATAATAGTTACTTAACATAAAATTATTTCAAACATGATATATTTTCAGCTTTACCTCCACTGAATAAAAGTTCTTGATATGGTATGAAAAACAGTTAATTCACTGATACTGACATGTAATAGATTCAGGGGATTTTTATGAAAAACGACATTTTCATCCACAGTTAAATTCATGGTTTGAGGACTGTGTCCTATGGTTTAAACAGTCCTTGCAAGTATCGACTGATATGACAAGACTTGATGCAGTCCTTGCAAGTTATCGAGTGATGTGACATGAGATGATGCAATACTTGTTAATTTATAGAGTGATATGACATGACTTGATGCAGGCCTTGTAAGTGGTGAGACAGTCCTTGTAAGTTATTGAGTGATGTGACATGAAATGATGCAGTCTTTGTAAGTCATTGAGTAATGGACATGACAGGATATGATGCAGTCCTTGTAACTTTATTAAGTGTTGTCACATGACATGATGCAGTGCTTTTAAGGTACTGAATGATGTGACATGACATGATGCAGTCATTGAGTGATGTGATATGATAAAGTCCTTATAAATTTATTGAGTGGTGTGACATGACATAATGCAGTCTTTATAAGGTCACTAAGCGATGTGACACAACATGATGGTGGGGCATAATAAATTACAGCGGTAATTAATCATGCTGAATCAGTATATCTAATCCAGTGTCACACAGTATTAATAATAACTTACGTCGTGCTCTTGGCAACCAGAGTGAATCAGTTGGTTCACTCACTCCGAACTCATTCTCTGCTCTGACTCGGAACAGATAATCTCTATCAGGCATAAGTTCAGAGAAATAATGAGTAGTGTCCTGGGTTCGGCTTGTGATTGGCATCCATTCTGTTCCTGGCAGCGTTTTGGCTTCCAGGCGATATGAAACAGAAGGATGCGGTCTGGGATGGATGGACTCCACTGGTTTCCACGCCAACCTGACGGTTTCGTCTCCCATTTCAGTGATAATCGGTCTTGAGACAGGCAGCTTTGGTGGTGCTGAAAAGACACATATGAGTGAGATAAACTGTTACAAGTCTTCATGGTCTGAAATTAAACTGAAAATTTGAGTTTGTAAAACATGTATGATTGCACTGCAGACAGTAAAGACCAAAATGTCCCAGTCCAGCAAATTCCAGCACAGACCAAAAAGTCCAAAGTGTCCAGCAAATTCCAAACCAGAAAATCTGAAATATTGCTATGCTGGCATGAAAATTTTATCAGGTCATCTATACATGCATAGAAAAATGCATTCCAAATTTCATTTGTCTACTGCACGATTTTTCTTCAATCATGCTCACAAAGTTTTCATTAACAAAGGTCTTAAAAGTACAAAAACATGTTAACAAAAACAACAAAAACTTGCTCTAATGGCCTGAATATCTAATTAGGTCATCTGTATATGAACACAAATATGTTTACAGGATTTTCTTTATCTACCTCAAGTGATTTTTTAAATTTCTGTCAAAGAAGTCTAAATCCCAAAATGATAAAATATATGTGAAAAAAAAATTGATAAAATTCTGTAATTGAACAAAATTCTAATCAAGTCAACTATTCATTACCATGAGAAAGTGCATAATCCTTAATGGCTTTAAGTCCAATAGTTTTTGTGTTACTGCAATAAAATTTACTTGGGACAAATTGTGGATTTATGGAGGTACAGCAAACCAATATGCCCCCTTTTGGCACTGCAGCTGGGGTAGGTGGGGGTACTAACTCATCTGGAATCATTACTGACAAATTTGTGTTCCAAATTTGATTTTGATTTATACAGACTTTCTTTGTTAAATGAATTGACAACCATTTTCAAATCTGAGTATTCAAACACTGATTAGGGGGTGTGTGTGTGTGTGTGTGTGTGTGATTTGGATTTTTAACTTAGTTTTAACAATTTTTTAAGTCATATCGCTACGTTGTCTGCAGTGTGGCAGCTTATAGTGATGTCTAGCACTGGGGCATCATGCCACAGACATGTAGCATCATGTCCCACCCAGTCACATTATCCTGACAACAGGCCAACCAGTCCTAACACTAACATCTTAATGCTAAGCGCCCAGCGAGGTAGCTGTTCGTACCATTTTTGTAAGTCTTTGGTATGATCCGGCCAAGGTTCAAAACCCATGACCTTCTGCATCCGAGGCAGACGCTCTAACCACTAGGCCACCGGAACAGTATGACTCTGATCAGGTACTAGTGCAGTGATACAATTATGTTCATGTGATTGGGGGGGGGGGGTTAACAGCCCTTTAAACACATAAATGGTTATATCATGCCAAGGAAATAAAAGCTAAGTGCCCTTCTCAAGGGCACACCAAGGCAGCTGAAGCAAACCTGGCCCAAGCAGGTGGTGGACCTGCAACCCTTGGATTACAAGTCTGATGCTCCACCAGCTGAGTTACCATGGCTACCTGTGAACATATAGAATGCATGCAGAGCATCATGTGCAAGAATGAGTAGCAACACTTCAAGAAAATTCATAAAATGTTATCATTATCTAAAAAAATTCTTTTGAAATATGATACAAAACCTACCTCTCAGTTCTGGTAGATCCACAAACAATTTCTTAACATCTTCTGAAATATAAAAACAATTATATCACTGTACATCAAATGTTTCAAAAAATATTACAACAGTTGTGGGAAAAAAATGATAGACAAAGTACATCTGTTTTATCTATCTGATATATTTTTGAAGCTGACAATTCTATGAAGGTAACAGCATTACTAAATAATGGCTTCAGTGACATGAAAACTGGGAAATGCTGATAGCTATGGCTTTTAATGCATGCCTTACTGCACGGAAGAATGAAATGAGCTGTTACATTCAATTTCATTTTCTTAAAATTATTATAACTGCATGAGACACTTAATATTTATCTCAATAGGCCCCTGTACAATTTTTTTTAAATCTTGCAAACTCTTTTTTAAACTGATCATATTTTTGCCTCTGAGTTGGATATTCATGGATATCATGTTCACTTCTTTTTCTGTTTATCTATATATAATGAGTACATGACACACTTTCTATATTTTGTGTAATTTTAAAAAATTGACAAATTTCCAATGGCTATACCTTTGACTAATACTTCCCTCAATGTCATTATCAGACAAAGCCCATTGCAAAACTGGCAACTTGTGTCTAAAATAACTCAAGATCATCAAGCTGTGTATAAACAAAAATTTAACAAATTATCATTTTACAGAAAATACTAACGGGCAATCAAAGTTGAGTTTCATTTTCATAAGTTTATTCAGCAGAAACAGGGTAGTTGTTTTTTGTACTAAAATCTCACTTGACATTTGTTGAACAATAGTCGATGTACAAAGTCAAAAACTGTGCACTTTATTTCAGTTCTGAATCCCTGAAACTCTGTTTTTTTTCAGTCCCATATTGTATCTTGCAAATAAAACTTTACAATGTGTGTGGCAAAATAGGGATATCCAACAATTCTGTTACAACAAAATAGGGATATACAGCAATTCTGTTACAACAAAATGGGGATATAGAGCAATTCTGCTACAACAAAATAGGGATATACAGCAATTCTGTTACAACAAAATGGGGATATAGAGCAATTCTGTTACAACAAAATGGGGATATACAGCAATTCTGTTACAACAAAATGGGGATATAGAGCAATTATGTTACAACAAAATGGGGATATACAGCAATTCTGTTACAACAAAATAGGGATATACAGCAATTCTGTTACAACAAAATTTCTTACATGAATAGATTTGCTCCGGCTTAACTTTGTCCTGCGGCTTTCAATTAACTCAAATTGAATGTACACATTAATGAAGTTTATTTCATGTTCAGAAATCTTCACTTTTATTTGTAATTTATGACAAGCCCATTTATCTGGTGATTGATCAGTACGAAAAGCAACCACACATGATTTACTAAGCTCAGATGTAATAGTTTCAAAACACTCAGGAAACAAACTAAGCAATCAGGCTTTTTGTTTGCATTCACAAAAATTTTCCATGTGTACTGGACAATGCTGAAACTTAATCAACCAAATATGACCCCATATCACCTGCTACTTCTGCTGATCTTAAAAAAAGGATTTATTAAAATCAAACTATTGAGAATCCTGACGATTGGGAGGGTTAAAGTGATAAAAATTACGTAAGATCCGATGGAAGAACATTGCTATTTATGATCTCTTTTTATTACTGTTAACATAGTCTTTGTAAAATTTTTCTGACCTGTAAGGCCAGTGGGTCTATATACTCTATTAGTAACTGTTATTAATAATTGTAGCAAGATCACAAAGTTTGTTACTATTTTTAGTAATACAAACTATACTGAGTAAATAAGAATGCATACTATGCCATACACATGGAGGGAAAAAGTAAGCTGGAAACAATGAATTCAATATTTTTGAAGGAAAAAATCATGTACATACAATATACCATATATACTCGCGTATAAGCCAAAAAATTTAGGAAAAAAATAAAGCCTTGAAGAAGGGGGGGGGCAGCTTATCTGCGAGCCAATGTCTAAGTCTGAAAATTTTAGAGCTTTTCTTCTTGATTACCAGTATTTATTGTTACTGTCGATCGCCGAAGATGAGATCACATGCCTAATGATGCCACATGGCTCATGTGATATGTGCTGTCTTGAAGTGAAACAAGTATTTTTTCTAACTTTACTGGTAGGATAAGGAATGAAAAACATGTATTACCATACTTGACGTCTATTTGACAGATGTCCACCCACCAGAAAATGTAGCCATACATGTTATTTGAGCCACAGTGGTACTTGTATTTTCCAAAAGAACCGCCATATTAGTAATCTCTCAATGAAGTATTTAACCCTCAACTAATCAGTCATCATTAAACTCTGCATTACCGTACAAATGCATGCTAGCCTATTTCAGTGTTAATATGAAAATAAACTGTGGTAAATAAAAAGATTTAAGAATTACAATACTGAAGGTATTTACGACACAACCATTTTGGTGTGGAGAGTCATGTACATGTACATGTACAATAGTCTTACAGCAACCATAGCGAGAGGCTCCATAGGGGTTTGTTGCACACGCTCCTAGGAAGGGTAAATAACATTCAAGTAGCATATACGAGTCAGCGTGATTAATTGTTAAAAATATAATTTGAGGAATTTCTTTGACAGGTGTTTTAGAAGTAAAAGGCAGCCACAGTTTATCTTCTACTGTTGTTTAGTTGTTTGTATAGCAAAGTGGTTTGTTAGTTGTAGAGTGCTGTACAATAACTACCAGTACACTTAATCTGTGGTAAATGCCTCAGGGATTTTGTAGCACAATGCCACTGAATTTACTAATACATACCGACTCTCAGATGTATTGTTTAATGAGATAAGATAGTGGACATGGTTTCTGCTCAAAGTTATAACTGTCACAATACTTGATCAATGTCCACGCTGAAAACCAATCATATTTTGGTCAACTGAATCACACTACCGGCAGTTAAAAAAACCGATAAAAAAAATAAAACAATGATCAATAATTCTCCAACACAAATTGATAACCAACCACCCATGGGAAAAATTGCAGGATAAGGTATAAATAGGATACTACCACAATCAAGAATTATTTCAGTTTAATCTTTCCTGAAGTTTATATTCAATCAGATAAAATGAATAATGTTGGAAGTAAAAGAAAGCATTCTGCTTATGATGCAGCATTCAAACTTAAAGTTATTGAATATGCAGAAGCAAATAACAACTGTGCTGCAGCACGCGAATTTTGTGTGAATGAGAAGCAAGTACGGGAATGGCGGAAAAGCAAAGCAGCATTGGAAGAAATGCCAAAAACTAAGAAGACTTGTCGGACTGGGATCGCCTCATTCCCTGAATTGGAGAAAGAATGCAAAGAAAATGAAAATGACATTGGCTGTGATACCAGGAGGTTTAACATCAGTGTTACAACCTCTTGATGTCTGCCTTAACAAGCCGTTTAAGGACAGGGTACGAAAGACGTGGTCTGAATGGGTTTGTTCAGGCGCAGTGAAGATGACAAAAGGCAGGAATTTCATGAGGCCGGACCTCGACTTGGTCGCCAAGTGTGTCAAAGACACATGGGACTCAATTCCATCGGACTTGATTGCCAAATCATTTCGAAAGTGCTGTATCAGCAATGCCATGGATGGAACTGAGCATGATTTGACTCAGACAATGACGAGGAGAATGAGAAGCAGAACGACACACTATCGGATGACACTGATGACAATGACGACGTATACGATGACAGCATGCCCATAACAGAAGTCGAGTTTTATGAACTGTTTGGCAATTCCGATACCGAGCCAGATTTTGAAGGATTTTGAATGTGATAAAACTTTTATAATTCAGGATTTTAGTATGAGGACATTATTATTTCAATTATTATTTAACACTGAAGATAAATTGTTTTTATTCCAACATATAAATTAGATTTCTTACTTTCATTTTCGTTAAATTTGAAGATAATATTTATTTTAGTAATGTGATTTGTCTAAATAAATGTACCGGTATTTAGAACTCACTTTATGCATTTTGTGACGTAGTCGTGAACATATGGGTCGGTTTATGCGCTGGTCATGCAATTTTTCCTATTTTTACTTAGTCAAGTGGGGGGGGGTCGGCTTATATGCAAACAGGTTTATACGTGAATATATATATATATATATATATATATATATATATATATATATATATATATACAGCTCTTAATCAACTTACCTTCCCTCTTTGGCAAGCTTGTAACCTTAGTTGGTTCACTGACTCCATATTGATTCTGTGCTCGTACACGGAATTCATATTCCTTGTCAGGTCTAAGATTACGTGCAAAATACGTGTTTCCAGGAATGCCTGTTGATACTTTTGTCCATTCAAATCCCGGTAGTTCTCTTGACTCCACAATGTATGATACCCTCCTGGCTTCTGTCGGGAGGTTGGATGTTTTTGCTGGTAACCATGACAACTTGGCAGCATCACCACGGACATCCAAAAGTTTTGGTTTATCATAAGGAATTGTTGGAACACCTGGAGGTAATGATTGAATCCCACTGTAAATTTTACCACACATAACCAATCTTTCTATGAACTAGCATTATGATTAATAAACTTGGTTCTTATTTTTGTGAAAATTTCATTCCATTTGTAACTAGGGTTACAGAATTTAAATTAAAACCCTCAAATGCACAGAGACTAATAAAAACAACTTGAATAGAAATATTAAGGATTTGATGAACATTCATGAATTAGGTTACAAGTTGTAAAAACAAAAGAGAGTGACAGAAAAAAGAAGACATATTTTATAGCTGATTCTACAGGAAAAGCGTGAAATCCTACCATCAGGTTTGGAGAGGTCTTTGAGTGGTCGTTTGGAGGAAGTATAACTATCTTCATCATGTGATCTTTCCATAGGCATTTCCTTCTCATCTAAAAGCATAAAATTGTTTACAAGTAAGAGTGCAATATCTGAATTTAGAAATATAAGTACAGAGATCCCCCCGCAAAAGAAAATTTGCTTTGTTATAACATTAATTCATATATCAAACAGCAGCATCATGACTCACACTTTTTTTTATACATTCACTCATCAAATTTTCAATCATTCTCACTTCATCATGTGTTGCTAGTTGTGGTTGGCAATTATAAACCCCAACTACTCCATTATAGCGGAGTTCCCCTGCATGTATAATACAGTGTAATAATTTCACTCTTGCATTCATTTATTTGACTTCAGAATTTAATGCTAACAATTAACTGCAGTTCAGTTCTAAAACTTGGGTTCATAATTTGTTTTTTTATGATAGAAGATTCTTGTGGTTTATTAATACAACTTGACTGCATCAGATGTATTTTCATGATCAATATTTTAAAATTAGTATTTTGATTTTTCATAAATAAATAATGGAAAATTGGTCAGACAAGTCAAATGACAAAGTGTTCAATTATTTCTTTCGATAACTGAATATAAATGATTAAAGATTTGTGTTCTTAACTGTTTGCATTTCTAAAATGAAATAATCCGTGAAAAATATAGTATATTAATACAGACTACCCTTGTTTACCACAACATAAGTGTCTACAATAACGAGATTAATAAATGAGACAGGAAACCATTCTACTTTCTGGATATAATAAATGAGACAGGAAACCATTCTACTTTCAGGATACAGGCTACTTAACAATTACCAGGTATGTGAAAATGAGTATCCATGAAAAGACAGAAAATATTTGTATCTCATACCAATTAAAATTAACAGTTTATCAGTTATAATGAGTAATTATTGATCTTTTTATTTCATCTGATTAACAACATGAACATGTACATGATGTAATGCAACAGATGGCATCATCATTCATGTTATGGTGTCAGTCAATGAAAACCTGATGACAATTAACTACATTTGCTCTCTACAGTGTGTTTTTTATTACATAAATGTATGAAAATCCATCTAAAAAGGCTCAAATTAACACATCCTTCAAGTCTGCAGAAAAATGATTTCACCAAATTAAAAAATGATCACCTAAAGCCTAGACAAAATGAACAACTTCATCAAATTAAAATATGATACCTTAAAGCCTTGACAACATGAATAACTTCACCAAATTAAAAAATGATAACTTAAAGCCTTGACAACATGAATAACTTCACCAAATCAAAAATGTTACCTATACACCTTGAAAACATAACTTAACCAAATTAAAAATGATACCTACAGGCCTTGACAACATAACTTCACCAATTTAAAAATGATACCCACAAGTTTTGACAACATGAGAGCCCAGTTACTTTAAAGAAATGAATTTTCACTGATTAGAAGTATGATTTGAAGCAGACAATAGCAAATGCAAGAGAAATTTCTGAATGAATTGGCCCTATCTTTACATGTCACTGCTGGTAATTTTCTGCAATGCATTATGGGTATGAATGGTATTTTGACTCATTAAAAAAAATTAATTCATATAAGGGTTGAGACAGTTAAAATAAAACATGGTACCAGCTTTACCCACAATGCCTTGCATTAAATTACCTACAATGACTTACAATAACTGGCCATTTGTATAGGAATTTCATTGTTTACCATTGTCTGCTATACTTCCAACCAAAATTGAAATTCATTTACTTGCTAAAAATAACTAGACTTCCCTACATCATGGCTTTTACTTTAGGGTTCTTAGGATGGTGTATATTTTTTTCTTTAGCTCAGTTTACTGTCTTTCTTACCTCCCACTTTGAGCTGAGCTAAGGATGATGATTTTCCAGCAGCATTTGAAGCTATACAGGTAAAGACACCTGCATCACCAGCATTTAGATTGTCAATTATCAAGGTACATACTCCATCATCACGCTTCATGACATAACGTCCACCTGGGGTGATAACTCTTCCATCCTTCATCCTGAAAAATGGAAAACAACAAAGAATTGTAGATGTTAAATAACTGACTAAAAACAATAAACTTCCCTAAAGCTGCTGGGACCAAAAATGTTGGTCATACCCATTTTATAGAGTTGACCAAAATACAGAGGTTTGATTTATATCACAATTATCCTTCAGGAACCAGTATATGTGGCTAGTTTGCAAATGAAGAAGAGCTACAGCAAGGCTGATGAGGGAAGTTTCATTGCTTTTAAATACAAATATTAACTGAAGTCTACATACAGTGAAACAAAGCAAGAGCAACCCCAACTACTATTTTGTTGAGCATGCCTTTCTTTTAGCTAGAAAGTAAATATCTTACAGACTGAGGTTTGACAGAATTATCATCTTTCTCATCAAAAGTCTTTTCCTAAAAATGAAAGGTCAATATATGATTCTAGACAAATTATTGGTATGTTGTAACATGAGTTCAGCTTTCCTTCATTATAATGTAGTAGCTAGGGTTCATAACTGCTGACCATGTTATTTACTGAACTATGGTCAAGTGAGAATTGTTGTAAACTAAACCACTGTATAGTGAGAACAATGTTATACCAAACAATAATATAACAGGAATTATTGAATTTTATTAAGTAATAATGTTTTAAATAAAAAATAAAGATATGATGCTCAGGTTTCTGTGGGGTTCTTTAACACATAAACTTCATGAACCAATTCCAAAACAACAGTTTATGTTTGGTCATGTGATCCATATTGGTACAGCAATATATATGGTATTGCACTGTAGCACAGC
Organism: Megalonaias nervosa; assembly: GCA_016617855.1. Taxonomy (NCBI): domain Eukaryota; kingdom Metazoa; phylum Mollusca; class Bivalvia; order Unionida; family Unionidae; genus Megalonaias; species Megalonaias nervosa. The sequence continues at coordinate 10,448 of JAECUM010057138.1, forward strand.
ACATTATAGCAAGTTAGAGCTGTGCAAATCCATGAAAAAGTAAAGAATTTGTGACTTATGCAAAAAACAATCATTTCTTTGGAATGCTCCAGTAATATTTTAAGTGTCTTACACCATTCATCTTTGAGGTTAGACTCATTGCCGTATGTCTAGGAATACTTAAGATGTAAAAGATCTTGCTTGTTTTAATGAAAACCCTTACCATGAGATGTCTGGATCAGGAATTCCCATCACTTTGCACTCAAACTTGGCCCTAGTTCCCACAGGTGCTGCATAATCATTCAGTCTCTTTGTGAATGTAGGGACATACCCATGTTTGGCATCAAATGAATCAGGTTTAACTCTAAAACAAGAATGTACTACATCACAATTCTGTCACATTAATTAATGCAAGATATTTTCTTTTACTGTCCAATTTAAAAAACACAACTGAGCCAGGGGAAAAAAGTTTGAGAACTGATTGCTAGGCAGGCAAAGTTGGGATATCCAGCCCTCAACATCACTGATTGTCTATATTAACAAGGCTAGAAACAATAAGGTGAACTATCTGCTTCATCAAGCAGTTTAACCAATTGGTACTGCAATGTTGCCATCCTTAATACAAACTGCTCCTTCTTCTAATATTGTATCCATCTTGACTGGTTTCCTAACATATCATATTATACTTTCTGTATGTTTCAGGTGGCAAAATATCAATGTTTCAGGTTCAAAAACAAAAACAATATTTCAAAACGTTTCTGGAAACAAACAAATGAACGAAAATTCAAAGCCCAAGCAACCATATGCATACACACAGTATCAGGTTATCCCTTATATCACACAGAAAAGTAATTACACTTTACATGCATATTAATGAATGAAACTGACATCACTTGCCTAATTTCAATTAGTTTATTTCAGTCCAGAAGAAAATGCAAGCATACTGACAAACATAACTTTACATGTGAAGTAAAATAATCCACCATGTTTTAATCTTCTACCATCACCAAGTTTGATTTTTTTACTATCACCATGTTTTAATCTTATTCCATCACCATGTTTTAATCTCTTACCATCATCATGTTTTAATCTTTAGCCATGATCTGCTGCCCAAGAAAATCTGCATAAATATAACCAGACTGATTGCATATTTGGTCATGAAATAAAAATGAAATGAAAACTGATATTATAGATCCAAACTTGCTTGTGATTTTCCAGATAATTCAAATGTGTTGTATTTCAATAACAGATTTTAGAGTAGAAGGTCAGTCATTAATATTGCTCATGTTGTTTTCACAAATAGTTGCTGGCATTGCATCTATAATGTATTTCTGGAAACACCCTGAAAAGTGGACAAAGAAAGCCCATTTTACATAGGCTTCAAAATTTTATACCAGTCTTTTCCCCCTAAACACAGAGATTGTACATTCCATTAATCCTCAAAGTCTTGCATAATGCAAATTTTCAACACCACAGACAAGTGGCCAGAATATGGTATAACCCTGCAGGGATTACCTCCTTGAATAATTGTGTGCTACTGTTAGTTGTGCTGTAATTTGGAATCATAATTTTTCTTGTTATAATAAACAAAAATCACTCGGAGAAATGAAGACTTTATGCAACAAAACAAAATATTTAAGACAAATTACTAAATTAGTTACTGCCTTGAAATCAGCGAGGAGATTTGAGTCCATGCACACTTGCAAGAAAAACCATTTGAACATAGTGGCAATTTTAACATCACATGGGCCTTGACCCTTTGAGGGTGAGTTGAATTTCTGTCTGCATTAACAGGAAAAAGAATGGTATTAAATTATTAAAACTCATGTAAAAGAAACTCTCCATTAATGAAGCCATTTGCTTTATTCCACTTTTAAACATAGCACCATATACCATCTGCAATGTCATTTGTAACTAAGTAAAACAGAACCAATGAACAAATCCCTGCAGTCGGGCACCAAAACTTATAAAACACTACTAGCATGCTAAACACATGAAATAACAGTGTATTAGACACATTAAATAAGGTTTTGTTTTGTGCTATGTTATTTTGTTTAGTAATAGGTGTGTGTGTGTGATTTGGATTTTTAATGTAGCTTTAACAATTTTTCAGTCATGTCGCTATGATGTCTGCAGTGTGGCAGCTTATAGTGATGTCTAGCACTGTGGCATCACGTCACAGACATGTGTGTGTGTGTGTGTGTGTGTGTGATTTGGATTTTTAACGTAGCTTTAACAATTTTTCAGTCATATCACTACGATGTCTGCAGTGTGGCTGTTTATAGTGATGTCTAGCACTGGTGCATCATGCCGCAGACATGTAACATGATGTCTCACCCAGTCACATTATTTTGACACCAGGCTGACCAGTCCTAACACTAACCTCTTAATGCTAAGCCCCAAAAAAGTGAGGCAGCTGTTAGAATCATTTTTATGTCTTTGGTATGACTCAGCCAGGGTTCGAACCCATGACTTCCTGCATCCAAGGTGGATGCTCTAACCACAAGGCCACCAGAGCAGTCACTTAAATAGGTTTTTATTTGCTGAATCTAATTACTATATATGTGGCTGGTACATGACCAGATGCAGGTTTCTGTATTATCAGCAATGGAATTGTTAAACTAAATGTTCAAGATGTTGGCTTTGACTTTAATGGTTTTAACTTTTAATAAAGGATATCATATTCTTCTAATATTTATATGGCTGTAATCTTTGTTCTACAGGTGAGTAATATAGTTTTAAACAAATGTTAATCATTATATCAGTATCCACAATCTAATAGTGAAACATTGTTCTTGCAATTTTCACCAATTTGAATCTTACATGTAGCTTGTCAAGGCAATTTCCAGTGATAAGCATGCCATTCCTCCGCTTTACAAGGACAGCATTAGTCTGTCCCTCTTATCACTGACAAAATCCAGCAACATAAGTACATAAATAAATTTCTTTTCAAAATGATGCCCAAAAATTACAAGGTATGAAACAAATACTTTGGTAAAAGAAAAATGCAGCTGCCTGTAAACAGTTTCCAAAGATATACAGAAAATATGGTACTCATTGGAAGGAATAACGTTATCAACAGATGAAAAACCACCTAAATTGTACCTGACTTACCTATTCCTTCATTAATCCTTTAATAGCAGGTGTTATCTAGTAGACAGAGGTCACCCTTATGGACAGACAATTTAATTATAGTGGGGGGGGTGTGCCATGATTTAATAGCTTGAAGAAAGAAAAAAACACACTTTTGTTCTGATTTGCCAAAGAAAAACCAAACAATATCTATCAAATTAGTTTTAAAAAATATCAAGATATAAAACAACAAATTCAGCCTGGTTGGAAAAAAAATACCAGGCCCTCCCCCCAACAAAAAAAATTAAATGGTCAGTCTGTTGTGGATCTTGATGTGGAAAATATAAAATATATAACAACTTAACCGGTCCATCTGGCTTAAAACGAACCAATGCATTATCTCCCCTATGCCATGAATAAACCAATCAATCCATTAATTAATTGATCATCTCATCTAAAACCCACACAATATATTTCATAATAGAAAATAGTTTCTTTCTTAACAGAAGTATTAAATTTTACACACCCAGCAGGACTTGTTCCAAAGATCATAGATTCTGGTGTCTCTCTAGTTTTCTTGCTTTCCCTGACATACATGTTAGCACTGCAGTAGACCTCTCCCTCATTGTTAAATGCTTTACATGTGATCTTCCCATCATCTTCAAACCTCACCCCTTTCACTGTCAGGGTATGAATATCGCCCTCTCGTGTGATGACAAACCTTTTGTTGGATTCCTGAAAAAAATCTGGACTGTTACACACAAGGAATTGCCAAAAGAGATAATCATGTCCTCTCAGGGCTGTTCCATTCCACATGGTACCCAGGGAAGGCAGATTTTTAAAACTATTTGTCAGGGTACTTTGATTTCAAAGAGTTAGTTGACACTAAAATGGGAAAAAATTCTAAATTGCATCTATGGCTGAGTACTCCACATTAAAAGTGCCTTCCCCGGGTCCCAGTTATGTTTAAATGGAACAGCCCTCACAGTTTTACCTCTCCATTGCTAAAATTTCTGCACAAGGCCCCAACTCAACCTGAAGTACCTCTAAATGGGGATTTATACTGGGTCCTAACTCAACTGATGTACCTCTAAATGGGGATTTGTGTAGACTAACAAGGAAAAGAGTAAAAGGCCTTCTTTTTGGGAAGAAATGTGATCCACTGGCAATAAAATTTACGAAAGTAAAACACCTAAAATTTTACATTATGCAGAATTCTGTGATTTAGGATGGCAGACTGGGGTGTCAGGGCAAATGTATTTTAAAATTGAGTCTTTTTGGTCCCAGAAAATCATTTAGGACTTCATATGAAATCCTCCGTTAAATATCAAACAACTAATGATTATCAAAACCTATCTTTTCTTCTCTGATTTTGTTTCCAAACCAAAATAACTTACACATTACAGCAAATAAAAACACTGCTGTTAGAAAATTGGGGTAAAGTTCAAAGATATTATCCTCATGCAGACTTACAGGTATGGGCTTGTGGTCAAACAGCCATGTTATTGATGGGCTGGGCTCTCCAACAACAATGCACTCAAACTTTGCCTCATCACCCTCACGGGCACTGATATGGTCAAATCTCTTCAGAAACTTGGGCAGAATCGGTCCCTTCAATTTGTCCTCTAAAACTGTCAATGTGGCACTGCACTTGGCTTGTCCCAGAGAATTACTGAAATATTAAAACATGGAAATTGTAATGAAACATAATAATGAAAAAATATGAAACCCTAAAAACCCAATATCCTTGGGACCAAATTTTAATTTTGGTTTTGAGAGGTTGTCAGTTTACTGAGGGTATCACAACATGAACAAATGTCCTTTCATGTAGAAGATTTGCATGCAAACCACCATCAATATTGGCCTTCATTTTTAAAACCACAAACAAACAATTAGAATTTAAACCAAAAAAAGTTAAATATTTTCATGTCATTGGAGAGTGACAAAGATAATTATGTTCTTATATGCGTGTGAAACAGGAAAACTACTTATGTGACTTGAGCTAGTTGTTCTGGCATCTTGATATATGACAAACAACAGTCATGGTTGCTTAAATGCCTTTATTCAATCATTTTTCTCCTCTGGAAATCATATGAGCAAATCTGAATTTTGGAATACTGTTTAGTTGGCATCTGTCAACAAAGTATCATAAATGGGGCCACAGGCCTGGTTATCAAAATCCTATGTATTTAATTTAAAATACTAAAGAAACAAATGTGTTATTGATCATTTATACCAAAATTAGCATCAATCACAATTAGATAACAAGCAGACAAACACATCCTTCTAAATTGGCATATCTACAAATGGTTTAGTTTTCAATTTACCTTAAAAGCTGTTCCTTCTTTAATGTACAAAGATTGCAGATCATATACTGTAGGCCTTTATTTACATTATACAATGTCAAGTATTTTTATCTTGTGTGCCCTTAGGGCATTTCCAGCTCAGTGACTCTATTATTTTCAAGATTTCATTCTAATCCCTCGTTAAAGCATATTTGAGTTATACAAAAATGCAAAACATAGTACATACAATTGCTTTTGCTTGTTCATTTAATACAAGCATATATAAACTAAGTAAATTATTACCTGATATGACATGTGTATTCTCCAGCATGTTCCCGCTTAGTTGATTTTAATTCCAGACTGACTATGCCATCTTGGTGCCGCATCTTTATGCCGGGTCCCTCCCGTATTTCCATATCATTCATCACCCATGTCACTGCTGGCACTGGACGGCCCTCAATAATGCATTTAAATTCTGCAGGTACTCCCTCTGTTAATTTCTGATCATAAAATCTGGTCAGGAAGTTTGGAGCTAAATCCCCCTCCTCTTTATCAGCCTTCAGTGCTGGAAAATAATATACTGAGGATGTAATTATTATCTACTTGTGGATTTTTAGAGTGAAACTTTCAAAGGGCCAATTTCCATATAAAGGATGTTCAAGTTAAACACACTTGGGATCTGGGAAAGGCAGTTTTAATGTGGAGAATCATTCACTGATGCAATTTATCATTTTGAATTGTTTTTATAAGAACACATTAAGTAACCTGGCATATAACTTTTTTTAAGTGCCTTCTCTGGGTACCATGTGCATTTAAATGGAACATCCCATCTAATAAATGACTCTGTCTATGAATGTTACAAATCTCTATACAACAGTCTGATAAATATGGTGTACATGGATTGATGTGCATACTACATGGTTTTCATACTGGTAATGAAATAACAAATATGAGTATGCAAAATATATATATATATATATATATATATATATATATATATATATATATATATATATATATATATATATATATATATATATATATATATATACTGTGTGTGTGTGTGTATCTTGTCTTGATTCTCCCTTAGTGATATGTTCAACTACATACCTGCAACCAGTAGAGAATAATAAGTGGAATCTAAGTGGCAAAAAAGCATACTGTAAAATAAAAGCTGTAAATTATATTATTACATTTTATAATTACAATAAACTGAACGAAAGATAAACATTTTTTTAATATGCTAACCTGGATCCACTGCTGGTTAATGTCTTGCCACAAATGGGCAAATTCCATGCATATTGGTACCAAGATACAAACTCAAAACATACTGACAAATTACATATACAATGTTCCCCTTAATTAGTCTATATGTTGAACTTTCCACTAAGTTGATCATAAAGTCAGCTCTACAAATCATGCAAAAAGTATGATGATGTGCTAAACTTGAGTGTTGCATTGCATCACTAGCACACTCTTTAAAATTTCTATTGCATAACTGGTTTGTCCTTTAATTGATACAAATGTTTCAAAATTTAAAAAGATCCATCGCCTTGAACCATTTACAGTTACTTAACATTCACAAGTCACATCAATAAGGCCTGAATATCTTGAAAATTATTTACAGTACAGAATGACCCTCTAGCCAATATTTTTGTTAATATAATGAATCTGCACAACATGTTTTCAAACTGATAAAAACTCCATCCACTTTCTTGGAAATCAGTAATACACATCTGCAATAAATAGTTCATAATGACAGTATCTGGAAGGTACATGAAGGTCTATGATGGACAAGGGCAGGTCTACGATGGACAAGTGCAGGTCAACTATGGACAAGTGTACTCTTATGTTACTGTTACACAGAAGCCTTCTTTCCAAGAATATTCACAAATTTTTATGATGTGTGCGATTAAAGAGATAACAAAAACAACAAACAACATTTTATTGATTTTTTTTTTTCATGTACCAAAGTGTAATCCATAAGCAGGCAAGCACAAGATGTAATTCATGAAAAACAGTGAAATGATTATGCCAGAAACATAATGGTTGGCAGGTATACAACAATATATAGAAATAAAATTGTAAATAATAATTTGTTACCTATCACATTGAGGTAAGCCTCTGTCATTGCCTCTCCAAACTTGTTTCGAGCCCAGCAGGTGTATCGTCCTGTATCTTCAATCTCCACATTTTGTATCAGCAAGGAGTAGATCTCATTGTTGAAATTCAGAAGCTTGTATCGCTCGCCCGACTCTACCACTTTACCATCCCGCATCCTACAAATAGCCATTGTTTTGGATTTTTTTCTAAATTTGTTGGGCATGTCACAAAGAAAAATTATCCGTTATTAAATCCATACATTATTAATAAAGTATACACACTCCTTTTGAAGTGATAATATGTAAAAGACACATCAAATAGTTGTTTTGACACATTGTTTCTCTGTTTTTAAAAAAGTAATTTAATATATTGCCATCATGCTGTGTTCGGGTTTGTTCTACTGGTAATCTTTAAAATATTTGTACAACAATGAATTGGCAGATTTGAAAATATGTGTAGTTAAAGACTTTTGCTAACTTTTGTGTGCCATGATATATTTTTCCAGAAATACATACATAAATATAAGCATGTAATGCAGTATACTGGTCCATATTTTGTTTGCTTTTTCAACCCTAACATTTATAAAGAGGAGTGCAGAAGAATAACAATACAAGTATTGGAATATGATGTATGCTCAAATATTTTTCATACATTTTCCAGCTTGTATTAGGGAAATTATTTACTTATTAATACTTATTATTAAACATTACTAAACTTGTTTCAATATTTTGAGAATGGCCATAAAAATGCTGTAAAAGACCAAACTACGCCAATATTTGAGCTTTCTCGAATGCTTAATACTTATATTTTAAGACTTCTGTATAACCAAAGTGCTGTACAACCAAAGTGACATGCCATGCAACCAGTGACATACAACCAAAGTACTGTACAACCAAAATGACATACAACCAAAGTGATGCAAACCAATTTTTTGTACAACCAAAAATGCCAAACAACCAAAGTGAACAAAAAATAACGTCATTATTAATTATATGCCCTCTATTTGATTTTAATAATTCTGTAATATAAAAATATTTGCTTGTATTTCTACATGATTGCATATTCACAATTTTAATTATAACAAGTGTCCACAGCTGCCAAAAAATTAACAAAACAGAAATATTCCCAAATACATCAAAAGAACATAGTAAAAGTGAATCAATTAAATATGGTATATACGAAAACAACAAATTTATTTGAGCTACCCACCAAACAATATCTGGTCTGGGATATGCAACAACTCGGCAGTCAAAGCGGGCAAGTCGACCCTCCTCAACATGGCAGCTGCTCATCTGGAAAAAGTATGATGGTGTGTTGAAGTCCAGGTCCATTGGGGACTCAGGAGGTGCTGCAACATTTGGTGCTTCTCTGCCTGTTATAGGTGCAAAATGAAATGCTGATTGAATTTCTAAATACTCCAAATATTTTTCACAATAAGACATGAAATATTTTAAGGCTCTATGCATTATTTTGACTTGTCACAATAGCAACTCTGTGTTAATTGACCTCCTGGAATATTAGAGAGTGAATTGCCTACAAATTAACACAGCTTCTATTTAGGATTGGTGTTTCTTGATAAAAAACCACTGTGATTCACAGAGGACTAAAGTATGATGTGAAGTAATACAGATTTTAAATTGCTTGCTGCATTATTAGAGCAAAATACATATAGTACCAACCATGTCTTGTCCAACCACCTGACTAATCCAAACAGTGGTAATTAAGCACACTTTCACAACTAACTGGATGAAGTGACTGAATTCTCAATTAATACTTTTAAATTTACCTCTAACCTTTATAATGTTAGGACCAAAAGATTTTAGTGATTTTATTGAGGTGGCCATTGTAACGAGTTTAAATTAGAATTACGCTATTTGGACCGCAATATGTGGCCAACCTGTAAAGGAAGTTTAGTGAAATTTTTGTTATTTTGTAAGATTGCAATGTTTACCAAAATTATAAAATGTATACATGGTATACAATAACTGAAATGATGATCTAAAATGATTCTAAACTCAACCTTCCACCAATCTGCTTGTTACGATTACAGCTGATGGTTATCAGTATGTAAACCATTGATAATGTGCATGCCATACCTCACTCAACCTGTGATTGTTTCATTTGCAGTATGCTTCTTATTATCACAGAATTCTGGTTTCATGACATGTCTTTGTCGAATATATATGAGAATTAAGGTTCATCATTGTCATACTGTTTCACACTGTTAAATAAATGTGTACATGACCAAAAATTTATACTACGTGACCAACTGTATTCTTTGGACATGAACATGAGATGCTTTTGTAGGATTCACTCTTACTCAAAGAAACTGCAGCAGCTTACAAACATAAAACTTTATTTCTTTAAAATAAAATGGTGCTTATCAAAGGTTCTGTTCAATTGTTTTTTAAATGTAAATAGTATAGTTTATAGAATCATTTTTCCACACAATATGTAAATCAGCTTGATCTGTAATGCTGTGTAATACATGGTGCTACCATTTCTCATCAACTTCAACATTTTCCTAGCAATGCCACATTCAGTGTGAAAATCATCTTTAAAGAATGAACAGAAAAATCTTACTAAACACTTATGTATAAAGTTGAAAGTACACGAATAAATGGTATGGGTAGTTCCTGCACCACCGATAGCCATGTACATGTTTGTTTACATGGTCTGCAATTTTGTAAACTTTTACAGGCAGTAAACTCAACTAAATCATTTACACATGTAAATGTTTCAGCATTATTTAAACTAACTGTAATGTACTATGAAGTCCAAGCCAAACTAAACCATTTAAACAGGCAAATGTTTTTAATGGCAATAAAGTAAACTAAACCATTTACACATGTAAATAATTCAGCCTTATTTGTTCTGATTTTAATGTCCTGTGAAGTCCAAACCACAACAATGAATTTCTGGTGCATTCTGTGTGCAAGTTACATCTGAAAGCCTGCACTGCTAATATGTAATTACCATCTCTGAGTATCAGTTCTTCTGAGCTCATGACAGAGCCATTGAAAGTGTTTCTTTAAAGTAAATAGTATACTTTAAAGAATAATTTTTCCACACAATATGCTGTTGTTGTTGTTGTTGGGTTTAACACCATTTTTCAGCACAAGATAGGCTACACATGGCGGCCAGTATAACTGGTGGAGGAAGAACCCTGGAAAACCCTGGGAAGAACCACTCACCCATGAGAAGCTACTGGGAAGCTTTCTCACATACCCACATTAGCCGAGCCTGAGACTCAAACCCATGCAGACAGAGGTGAGATGGCAGCAATCCGGAACAGTGAGCGCTTTAGACCATTCGGCCACTCGGGGCCCACCACACAATGCGTAAATCAACTTCATCTGTAATACTGTGTAATACTTGGTACTGCCATTTCTCATCAACATCAACATTTTCCTAGCAATGCCACATTCAATACGAAAATCATCTTTACAGAATAAACAGAAAAAATCTTACTAAACAGTTTTCTTATGTATAAATGTGAAAATATGCGAATTAACTGGAATGGGTAGTTCCTGCATCACTGACAGCCATGTACATGTTTGTTCACATGGTTTGCAATTTTGTAAATGTTTACAAGCAGTAAACTCAACAAAACCATTTACACATGTAAATGTTTCAGCCTTATTAAGTCCAAGCCAAACTAAACCATTTAAACAGGCAAATGTTTTTACTGGTGATAAAGTAAACTAAACCATTTACACATTTAAATAACTCAACCTTACTTACTCTAACTGTAATACACTGTATAGTCCAAACCACAATAATGAATTTCTAGTGCATTCTGTATGCATGTTACATGTAATAGAATGCACTGCTAATATGTAATTACCATCTCTGAGTGTCAGTTCTTCTGAGCTCATGACCGAGCCATTGACATTCATTGCCCGAGCGGTGTATAATCCAAGGTCATCTTCTGTGACACTTGGGAAAATGAGCATATTCATAGCTCCATCCACAACAACACGGCATCCATCTGTGTCTTTCAGCGGACGGTTGTTCTTCAGCCACAAGACCTTGGGGGCTGGATTTCCCGAAACAACACATATAAGCTCTGTAGTGTCACCAACTGCAAAGAAAAAATGGTGTCAATAATTCATCTAAAGATAAATATAGGATATAAAAAAAATTTTTTTAAATCATCCATTTTTCAGCAGTTCAATTGGCAGCAAAACATTTGCATGATTTCCTTACTGGTAACATGTATGCAGCACACCTTCACCATACAGTCTTTAATTATAATACAGTACAGCATTCTCTCACTATAAGGTCTTCAATTATAACACATCATACCATTCTCTCACTATCAGGTCCTTCATTATAACACACTGAACCTGTAACAGTGTGAATTTGGAAAGATGTTATTACAGGACTTAATTGAGTGAATCTGGCTGCAGTCAGTGTGATGCAAAGCAATTAATTTGACCAATGTGTTCAGGAATGTATTCAGACAAGGGCCACTGCTAGAATACTCTATTTACTTATCCTGTTTGGGGCATGATTGATTTTTAATTGACATAACAGTTACAGAAATAGAGGCGAGGTTAATTTGGGGTTAAGTTGTGGAGAAATGGCAAAGTGGAGACAATCCAGAGACAATTCTGGACCATTTGAAATAGGTGTCATAAAATGAGATTTTCCAGAAATAATTATTAAGAATGCACAGAAATAGGAAGTGTTACTCAAACCTGGTTAGGCATGGGTTAATTTTCGGTGGTTAGAATAAGGGATGTGTAATTCCCAGACAAAATCCAATGTTTTAAGTATTCTCCCTCGAAAGTTAAATCAGTCCAAGTTTTTCTACATAAGAGGAAGTTCCTGACTCCAATATTAATAGAAAGTTAAAATTTTCAAAGGGAGGGGTGACTGGAAGTTGAGGGACATGAACTTAAAGGTACAACATGATCCTGCTACATAGAGAAGAGTGGGTCTCGAGAAGGCATAAGGTAATGTCTCAGACTTGTATAATCTGTACATTGATATAAGTTTGTAATTAAATATTTGAATTCATTTATTTTAAATTCATACATCAATTTTCTTTGAGTTCAGAAGTTAATTGTTTGCATTTATTTGTCTTGAATGTTATATGACTCATTTATTCTAACAATGTTGCACATTATTTCTTTGATATGAATTTTGAGAGAATTGTTCACATTTACTTGTTTGCATGTAATACGACTTATGTATTCAAGAATTTCATGCATTAGTTTTGATGCAAATTTGTGAGAACTGTGTGAATATATTTGTCTTAAATGATATGAATCATGTAAGCTAGGAATTGATCTTACTCAGTCTGGAAATGTTATGCCAATGAATTGCTAGTTAGCACATGATGTAGATAAGACAAGAATTCCACTAATTCATTTGTGTAATTCTGAATTCTTTTAACCAAGAAATCGTGTGCCTGCCGACTGACATTTAGTCCAGTTAGTGATTTATAAGATCCTTCATTAAAACTCATTATAGCACTCCCTCACTATAAGGCACTCCATTATAATATTGTTCTTGTTATTAAGTTGAGTATGGTCACTGATCCCATTTTAATCAAGTATTAGCAAAATTAAATACATGTATATCATGTATTTCTTTATAAGGCAGTCTCAGTATTAGGTGGTACACAATGGTCCTTGTAGACAGCATTATAATGAGGGAGTGCAGTACAATAATGTAACTATGTTGACATTAATATAAATGAAAGTATAGGCAATATGCATACAGCACTTTCTCACTGTAAGGTCATTCATTATAAAACAGATTTTATTATAAGATTAGTAAGGTCAAGAATCCCATTAGATTAGGCAATAGTAAACTGATATATATATTTCAATATATATTTAAATAAGCGAGAAATAGATATATGTGTGTGTGTGTTTGTGTGTGTGTGTGTATGTTTAAATAAACAAAATTAAATATACAGTAGTACCCCTCTTGAACAGCCCCCCTGACCAGTGGCCACCCACTCCTTACGGCCAGAATCCGATGGCACCGACGAGTTTGTGTTCAAAAGTACCCCTCACGAAAGGCCACCCCGCTAACGTGACCAGCGGCCAGCATATTAGTGTAAAAATATAAAATTTACCCCTCACAAGCGGCCGCATTTTATTTTGTAATATGTATCCAGAACCAATTTTATTCATAACGTGTGTTAAGTAATCCGATTTCTGTTTCCTGATGTCAGGTTTTCGTTACTGAAAGAAGTGTTGACTAAAGTACATGTACCACTAAGGTTAATATTATATCATTTACGCCTCACGAGAAGCCACATTTATTCCATAAAGCCGAGAAAGACTCAAATTTTAATCCATACAAAAAGGTAAGTACACGTAATCCGATTAGCCTTACTGCTGTGTTATCATGAGATGTCCGGTTTAGTTGCTCTGGTAATTGTTAAGATTACAATTATTGAACAGTAGTAACAGCTGACAAGTGGCAGCATTGACAATACACAAGTCAGCGGGAAAATGGTTTGATAGCCTTTATGGCTTCCCTTAGTAAAATGTTGAGCTTGTTCACTTTCATAATTAGTGGCTATTACTACTGACAATAATTGTCAAGATTACAAACCCTAACGGCAACGAGGTGCTATTGTTCAGATCAAATCTGCGTACATATCGAAGCCGTTTTGGCTTCTCTCACTTAGTGCAAAGAAATGTAAACACAAATAGGGTACCAGACTGCGACTAATAAATCACGTGACAAGATCGCTGCCTTTAAAAAACACATGGCATTTTGTTTAAATGCAGAAAAGTTGTTTTATCAGTCTTGTACTTGGCAACACTGATGATTACAACCGGACATAATTGTCAAGACCATAACAGGGTCAGCATAGTCTAAAAATAGATCTTTGCAGACACACACACAGAGAAATTAGCCTTGAACAAAATAGTGTACCAGACAAAGACCGAAAAATCACGTAACAACACATTCCTTTATGAAGAAGGCATTTTGTCCGCTCTGCAAAAGTTTTGTCTGCATAATTAAATTGCATACAGTTAGCAACATCCGAATAAATCATTACCAAACATTAACATGTCATCACGTAAATGGAGACGATTATTTTAGAAAAAAGTCGGTTATTCTACTTGACGACATCGGGTGAGGTGGGGAGGGGGAACTTGCCGAATGATTTTAGGTAGAAAAGACTCGAATAAAACAATCTTATGTTGAAAAGACTCGAATAAACAACATCGTAACCGATAAGGAGGTTATTCAGCAGCAGTGGGAAAATGGAGCAAATGGAAAGAGAATTATGTATGTACCAATATTTAAAATGACGTTTTTGAATGGTTTTGCAATGTGCATGACAACAACACCCACTCGCATATCACGCTTACGCCAAGAATAAGAACTAATAATGCATATTCAGTTGAAATAAGTCTATTATTATAACAAGAAGAACCTTTCAATAATTAATGTTACTTTTAAACGAAGATATTAAATGCTTTGAAGAAAGTAGCTTTCTTACTGCGTACATTACATATACTTCTCACAAAAACTGTATTCCCCCTCTGGAAAGGCCACCCGTCTTATAAGGCCACTTTCCCGGTGCAGAAGGGGTGTCCGTATAAGAGCGGGACTACTGTATAAGCACTTCTTTCTAAGATGGTCTCATTATATGGCAGTATACTTTATGGTATGTATTGCATTATAATGAGAGAGAACTATATGAATATCTAACTATGATGATATAAATATGAATTAAACTTTTGAAGTTTTAAATAGATCCCATGCAGAATTTACTGTGATAATTTGTAATGATTGGTTTCTTAAGGACTTATATGTTATATTTTATGTTAAAATAAAGTATGGCCCCATTTCCGAAGATTTGATCGAGTCAAAGTCTAGGTTGTTGTACTTACGATTACAGGCAACCTTTTTGAGTCTCTTTTTAAACATAGGTCGAGTGGTTCCATCGTTGTATTCTGGAGCAACACTTCTGTCATCCGAAAGTTTGTCTGAAGGAAAGATGTGCAATACAGGACTTGAGCATTTTACTCCATATAATTTCTTTTAACATAATTGTCTAATGCCTTATAATTGGTACTTAGCTGAAATTTCAAGATTAATGCTGATCGATTTTAATTACATGGAGATTTCAATATTGTTCTGTTTATTGTTGTATAAACAATGTATAAATGTATCTCACATGCGGAATAATTGATAAGTTTGTTTGTACCCTGGGAAGACAAACATTGTTAGGAGTACATCCAATGTAATTTTCTTATGGTGCAACAGAGGACACTGAGGAATGCTGGGTAATTGGAGGTTAATTACATGTACAATGATGCTGATAGCAAAGACAAGAGTGATGATTGGCATAAACATCAAAGTTAATTAATCAGGCAGTGGCAGTAATTGACGATTTCTCTATAAACTAATTAATCAGGCAGTGGAAGCTGATCATTTCTCTTCAAATTAATTATTTTTCATAACATGCGATATCCATCTAGATCTAACCAGTTCAAAAGTATGGAAATTTCATTTACAGCAGACATTAGGGAATGCTGGATGCTTGGTTATTAATTGCCATGAAGGAGAGACCACCAACATTAAACTAATACCTGGCACAATGCCATATTTTGATTCCTTTGACTTATACCATTTCCATCCCATAATGCATCTAAATATATTCATAGATTAATGACAGCAAAAGGAATTCAGGTAGAGTTACAAACTGTTTCCAGACTAAATTAATTTATCCGAAATATTAATATGTTTGTCTGGAGAAAATGAATGGCATTTCTTAATATATATCTTTAAAACTGTATACTTACATATATATATATATATATATATATATATATATATATATATATGCTCCATAACATATATATACCATATACTCTATATATATATATATATATATATATGATGGATTATAGAATATTTATTTAACAACTTTCATGTCATTTGAAATACATGCTGGAGAGGACTTGACGCTGTGTATAGACCATATCAAGTTGTTAACTCGGAGCTACAAAAATGAAATTAAAAAAAAAACGATTTCAAAATGAAACTCTATTTGCAGCTAAACCTTGGTTGAAAACTGAAGCTGGAAATTTCTGCAAGTGACCTAAGTTGTTCTTCATGCCTGAGAAATTAAAGGCCAATTTTCTTTATATACAATATCTGATTTTTCCAAAACCACTAACTCATGAAGGAACCAACTTTTCTTTATTTTTAATTACACTTTGCTCTAGATTTATTCTTCCATAATAAGATTCTTTTCAATTAGGTATCTAGCTCCAGTGGTCATAAATTAACCTCTGTCATGGACAGTGGCAATGGCTCCTTGATAATTCAACCACAATTTTTACCTTACTTTTTCAGCAAGACACACTGGTACCAAAATCTGACATAAACACTGTGTGTTTGTGTGTGTGTATGTGTGTGTGTGTGATTTGGATTTTTAATGTAGCTTTAACAATTTTTCAGTCATATCACTAAGATGTCTGCAGTGTGGCAGTTTATAGTGATGTCTAGCACTGGGACATCATGCTGCAGTCATGTAGTATCAGGTCTCACCCAGTCACATTATCCTGACATCAGGCCGACCAGTCCTAACACTAACCTCTTAATGCTGAGCACCGAGCGAGGCAGTTACTAGACCATTTTTATAAGTCTATGGTATGACTTGGCCAGGGTTTGAATCTGCGACCTCCCGCATCCAAGGCAGATGCTTGAACCGCTCAGGCCACTGGAGTGGTCCCATAAACTACTAGTATAGACACCCATATGGAAAAACCTTTTTTTTTCGTTCATCTGAGATATTTATTAAAATTTTCTACTAGATTCAAAGATATTATTTCTATTATCACACATCATAAATAGCCAGTAATAAAATCAAACAGATGTCCTCCAATATGGCCATCAAAAGCATGAAATAATAAGGCTATTATTTAACATTCTTACTTCATACAGTGCTGTAATTAAAGTTTGTGCTGCATTTGATAATTAAAACAGCTATTAAATGGCTTAATGTGTGAATGATTATTTTCCCCTCTTCTTATGGTGCTGCAAAAATGGTATCCATTACACTTCTGGCTGTGGGGTTGTTTATAGGATTAACAGTGCCCTACAGGTCAATCCATGCTAGTCATTTACTAGCTTAGCAGTGGCCTACAGGTTAATCCAACCTGATTGCTGTGGATGTTGTTAATACCATATATACTCACTTATAAGGTGAGTCCAACTGCAAACTGCACAGAACCAGATCTGCTGGAGCATGATGTGTTGGCAGATCTGGGTCTGTGCAGTTTATTAGGAGTAATCAGAAGAACAAACAGCGTAGATCCTGATCTGTAGGCACATTATGCCATGACAGATCAGGACCTTTGCTGTTTGCAGTTTGACACAACATGTTTTTGAGCATGTAGGTTATTATTCTTGTTGCCCCAATTAGCCCCAATTAGCCCCAATTAGAGGCAAAAACAAAATGTAGTTTGCTCAGACCTCTACAGTAAGTGTTAAAATTTTCAATCTCTGTATATTGTCAGTTGATTTATTATAAAGAGTATTTTCATTGTTTTGCCCCAAAAAAATTACTTTTGTTTGCAATTAAATTCACGAATTGGGAAAAGAGGTCATACTCTTTCCATAGAAGGATATCATTAGCTGGGTTTTTAATGTTATGGTTTGTGGAAACTATGAAATCCATGAAAATTGGTGCCCCATTAAAATTGGTAGCCCTATGAAAAAAATTCTGAATTCACAGTATTTTCCAAAAACTCTGAAAATAAAGTTTTGAAAATAATGAGAATGAATGTTACTCATGTTTTATATGACATATTTCTCCATAACTGAGCCTGCTTAATTCTTCACAGTGTTATTTGTCATTGAAACTAAATGAACTATATGCACAAATATCCAATAATATTCATTAAGAAATGTGACAGAGAAAGTATGATTTAAAAAATGTAAGCTTTAAATGAGCTGGACAAAGTTATGTACTTTCTGCTAATTATACAAAGATTCTGGATTCAAGAAGATAAAAATGGTATACTTGTTTATACCAAAAAAGTACCCTACACTGTAAATATTCAAAAACAACATAAATGCACCTTTAATAAATATATAATGACTCTGAAATGAAATAACAATGATGACAACAATTATGAAGACTGCATGTCGGACATGACATTTTTCATTGTATAAATTTAGTTTGGTCATCTGTTTGTCTTTCTGATTTTGCATGATCACAGTTGGAAGAGCACTGGACTTATAATCCAAAGGTCATGCGTTTCATGCCCACTCAGACCACCCCAGATCAGATGCCTCTGTGTGTCCCTTGCAGCTGCCATTTCCTCGGCGTGATATAGCCGGAAATGTGACAAAAGTGCTGTTATGACCATCAAAAACAAGTTTTTGCCTCTTCTGAAGTATTAATGCCTGGTCATTAAATAAACCTTGCCAACATTTCAATCAATGATGCTTAGGACCTAATTATCTAATTAATTATAGCCAATGGAAGTATATTCAGCTTAGACTTGGTCTGAGTAGCTGCAACGTGTTATATGATGTGAAACAACATGTGGGAAATGTTCCCACAACCTGGACCAAAACATAGGAAATTTATAGTAACTTTATTATCAATAATATTATTAATAACTTATCATAGTATTTATAGTAACTAAATTATCTCTGCAACTAGTACTTTAACTTAAATTCTGTAGATGACTTTCTTTTGGTCAAAGTTTGGGGGTTTTTTGGTGCATTTGAAAATATCATCTTATATAAATAAGCATGGGTGGGGCTTAGAAAAATTTTGAAATGGTTCATTATATGCCAGTTTATTTGCTCTTCTGTTAAAGTCTCTCTCTGTCTCTCTCTCTCTGTCTCTCTCTCTCTCATACACACAAACATTCAAATCTGCTCCTTTAAACCCAACCTTTAAACACCAGCTCAAATACATGCATTTTCACTTACACAGCGTGCACTGTGCCATTTGTCAATAATCAAAACTAGCTTATTTTTTTCAGCATACAGTCAATGTAGTCATAAATCTAGTGCAGCAAAATAACAAAGTACATCCATTATCATCTTTATTTATTTATTTATTTATAATAGTATTGGTAGTATAACATAAAACAGAATATCAAGATAAATTCAGATCTACTACTGTAACATAAAATAATTACCCACCTTTCTGTTGCTCGTCTTTTGGTTCAAGAACCCTATGGAATTCAGGGGAACCTACTTCTCTGTCCCCTTGGGGGGCACTCTTTATGTTGGGTTTCTGAATCTTTCTCCGCTCAGGCATGATGTCAGTTCTGTCTGCACCAGCTGAAAGAAGATATTAAAACCAAGGCATAATCTTATAAATCCATCTTCTGTTGATCTGCTTGTCAAATGTCCTTGATGCTCAAATGGAAATGGCTTATTCAAGGTCATTCCAAGCGTTTTTCTTCTAACTGTGGTGGCTCAGAGTTATTAGTTACCACACTCACTTTATTATAGAAACATTAGTCAAATCCTGCCAAGACCAAACCAGGTTGGCTGCTGTAGTGTATTCATCAGCAAGAAACTTTTCTTCCATTACCTCAGCACCAAATAGTCTTTCATGTGCTATGTACCATTAAATACCAGCCCCTTACCTAATTAACTGAGTTAGGAGGAATCAACATACTAATTAAAATAATGTGAACAAACTTTCAAAACAGATCATGCAGTCATTAACAAATAAATATAAGTGGCCTTAACAAGGTAAATTTTTCAAAGAAAGAAAACTTTAAATTTTCCATAATAGAGACAAAATTTTTTTCAATTTTCCATTACAGAGACAAAATTTATTTCAATTTTCCTGTATAAAAAGATAAAATACTTGACCAATTTGAAAGTTATTTGGTTTCCAGACAAAATTATTAGTAAACAGACTTTTATTGGACTGTGTCTTGACACAAACCTTTCCGTATTCAATTGATGTTTGCCACTTTT
>JAECUM010057139.1:0-11011 GCA_016617855.1 Megalonaias nervosa
TATATATATATATAATTAATTAAATATATATTTAAGTATTTGTAGTAAGTAAATCAGAATGAACAGTTCGACATTTGAAGTGAAATCAAAACTTGGGAGAAAAGTATAAATACCTTTAATACCTACTAAAACGAAAACAATTAAACCTTAGATTGAGCAGAATTAAAAGTAATTATCCCCAAAAGACTTGCAGATTTATTACGTAAACATTTTAATGAGTACACATTTTACGTTGGTAACAAACAAGATTTCTTATGAATTTTCCACGGATACTGAACCGTGTATTAAAAAAGACCATAGGTAGAAAAATTCCGCAATTTGGTTCAGTGAGAGTAGAATTGGTGTTAACGATTCGGGACTTTCATGTTTCACGTTTCTCTTCAGCAGTTAAATATACGGCATATACACTGAGTGAAAATAAATAAAGGTCATCAAAACACAATTGGATAGATAAGTTATTGCTATGAACCAAATCCGATAAATATAGAAGGTATTAATGAAAATTGAAAATGAGTTCGATATTTCCCTGAATAAGTGTAATAATGGAAATGGGAGACAGCAAATATGTGTCAGAATAAACTGAGAGAAAGTATATTAAATCCATTACCGTGACTTTAATATAGAAAACTGTTAATTTTATTGTCAACTTGTTTACTGGAAGTTTTGACATTTTGCAAATTATTTTCCTTTAAATAATTTGCTTATTAGCATGTTTTACAGAAACCGACAAGTTGCTGCATCAAATAACGTAACAGAGCACGTTAATTTGTAATACGGTTATTGTTGAAGTTTTGAGTGGTTTTTTATCGTTTGATTTAGTGTTACATATTTCTCCTCTGCTTTTTGTCTCAAGGCTGAAAGAATTTCCTAAGTCAGTGGGATCTCTCGTACATCTGTCTGCCATCTTACGTTGGTTGACATAACGCGAAACAAGTGAACAGGCATATGTTGAAAGTCTTGCACTTTTCCATATGCTAATTTGATCCCTCTTTAAGCGCTTGTAATAATCGTGTTAACCATCACTTTTGTATCAAACAAAGTTGACTTGGACAAAAACAAATAAACGTAGCATTCTTACTGGCAATTAGCAGTGTGTAATTGATACTCACTGTGATAATAACTTCTGAATTGCTTCAGAAATTAAACATCAATACTATATTTTTAGTCACTCTTTGCAGACATTTCCTATTCGTGAGTTTATTAATGATCATTTCCAGATTGTGAAAACCGTCACAATTTAAAATAGTTATTTTTTTTTAAAAAAAATTCTTGTCATTGATACTGAAAAGTTCATAGGACACATTGTGGTTAGCTTTATCAAAATTTGTCATCTGTAAAGATATCGACAGGTTTTGATTTATGGTATCAGAAGGACTGATAAAATGGATATCCCACTCAGGAAGCCCTCGATTCTAATAAAACTTTCCATCTATCTTGCCGGAAAAGGTAGAATAGATTTTTCCTATTTTCCCAGCACAACATTTCTCTAGGAATTATTACTGCAGAAAGAATTTCAACAGACAAGAGCGAACATGTTGCCTTCAGTTTGTACCATTTGCAGTTCACATTTGCAATATGAAGATTTTATGAATCAATCATGTCTCTTTCCTTTCAATTTTACTTAAGCGTTTCGTTCCTAAAAGACTTTTTCACTCTCTGATGATTTAAAAATACACCTGATTATTAAGTTCACTGCCAGTTATTGCTTTGCTTATTGTGTCGATACGATACGCTGTTAGGTAGCCATTTGTGAAACGGCTAAGAAAACTGGAATGATTAACTAAAACGTTTAAGCAACTTCAAACGCATCGCATGATACTTACAGCTGAGATAACAGATTTAAGTGTTCCATGATCAACAAAGTTAAAAGTATCTTCTGTTTCAGAAAGCGTGTATCAGTTGTTCAATGCTATGAAATGCATTGCCTTAACAGATAAGGCATCTCTTGGATTGGGACAAAGTTCAGTTTTCCTCCTTGTTGCGAGGTGACAAGGCTTATCCCATACTCACAACATCGTTATAAGTTGACAACTATGGTCTTGTATTGCTCTTTCCTTCCTTGTCTCCAACTTATGTTTTACATGTTTTCCCATTTCATAAGCTTTATAATATCGAAACTACTTGGATAGTAGAGTAAAAATGAACACGACACCTAAAACCAAACATCCGCACCAATTAAATATTAGATAGTGCTTTTGGAACTTTTATCTTTTTCTTTCTCTTAGAGTGTCTTGCACACAATACGAAACAAGATTCTTCCTGCCCATTCTTGAAACGTTCAGCTGAGGCTTTTCACATTAACTGTGAATGCTTTCGAAGTTGTCTGTCTAGTTCAACTCTATGCGGATCTTTTGGCTGTCGTGAAGTAACCGTTAGTTTTTATGCAAACCCAGTTTTCATCTTTTTTATGTCTTCCTCACCTTCCCTTTAATTTACAAGGAAACTGGAACAGTTGGTAAAGTTTAAATTGGCAGAAAGGTTAGCTGCAAATTACATTTCAATGTTACACTGTACAGTGGAAAAGTAATAAAATGTATTCTAAAAATAATTAGCAAAACACACTAAAGATGTTGAATCAATCACGATTGCAAACGCCATCATTGTGGAAAGTGTGTTAGTACACTTTGCAAACGGCGTGATTTCAAACAGCCCCATTGATCTTTTATTCCTATGAGACTTAATTGCATGGTAAGCATCTGTTCCAATAATTATGACTATTGTAATATTTGTGGTTAAAGGCAAGGCAAAAGTACACATTTGTTAAGCATTTTTCAGTATTTTCAGCCAATATTTTCTATTCTGCTATGCATAGCTCTGTCAGTAGCCTTATGAAAATTATATGTTTCTAAGTTATCAAACTAGCACTAATTGCAAACGTAGCATAAATGACAATTATTCAGTGAGCATCCAATACTATTTAGTGTTGTGCATTCATCTTTTCGTTCATTCTTTAAGCTAAGTTGAATAGGAAGTATTGTTCCATCAAGAGGCAATGATGATTCAAACATTGACAAACAAGCAGGAATAATAAATCTTGATAAGTTTGTTTTAGTTGCCAAACAAGTAGCAGCAGCATTTGTTTATACCATTTTAGCAGTTGAGCAACTGGCTGCTTAAAATTTCTGGACAAATAATTCCTTTCTTAACTAAAATATTATTTTACTTCTTATGGCATCAGAAGGTTTGTTCTCTACATTGTTGATCAAAGATGTTGAAAAAAGCAACGAGTAGGAATACAGATATAGAGATCGTATCAAAAACTCAACTGAGGAACCACCTAAAACCATTAGCGTCACTACTAATCATTGTTTGTTTCATAATATGTGTATCAAAATTTCTAAAGGGGATGTGGTCTACATTGTCATCGTACCAGAGGCAACGTGCACCAGATTACAATCTAAAGGTTAAAGTAGAGAATCTTGTCATGCATAACGTGTGTAGAAGGAACAATCGCATTAGCAGATTTGACCATAGTAACATCATCATTGTAATCCTTCGTCTCTATATAATGTTTAGTTTCTTTGTCTTTTTATTCGTCCTCCACAGTTGTTTGTCGTATAGTCACATATCTTTTATCAGCCATCGAGTTCCATTATTTTCTACATCAATATTGATGGTAGGTTTTTTCCAAGTTTAATTACAGAAAGAAACCTTACTAACTCACATTTCTATCACAGAATTAATGTTATTAACCCGAACTTTTATCCAATATTTACAAGCACCTGCTCCATAGTTGTAATGTCTATTAGAAACAGCTAACACAACAGCAAGCTTGGGCTCCCAAAAGCCGTAATAAACATTTTTATATTAATTGATCGGCTGTTGTGACTAGGAATATTGTTATATTAGTTGTAGATCAAATTAAATCTCTTCATATATAAGATATTGTTGATTGGAGTATATATATATATTTTCTGTGTCAGACTATTTTTCAATTTCCCTATCTGTAAATAGACATTAAACCTGTAAACAGATTCAGTTAAATCTGGCACCTTTGTGTATAACTGTTGCATTAACGATATTCCATAACCAGCTATCGCCGCCAACACTGCCTATCTGACTGATTGTACCAAATATTCATGCTACACAGTACACAGTATAAGTTCATATAATCAAGATTGTTAACATAAAAATTCAGTTATAAAGAGTTTTTAAAGTTTTGTATGAGAATAACTGAACTTTAGTGAAGCAAATTGTTATCTTTTTATATATAATTTATATGTCAGCTTGGTAAAGATTAGTTAACGAATAATATGCATTAAACTGAATGACAGGTATACATTAAACTGAATGGCAGGGAAGACAAAAGTGCTGAACTAGTGTGGGTTTTTAATCCTAAGTTCATCATCTTAGCGCGCCAACGCATGTCATATGCACCACCACATTAGGATTGGAATATATTAGCTTAGAACCGCAGCACGTTACCTTTGTACTGGATTCCTCCAATGTAGTCGATGTATTTATGGGGTCTACAAAAATAGCATTGCCACTTCTCCTATAAATAAACCAAGTTAAGTCCATTGATCATGCCGTAAGCATGAAATTGCCTTTACTTATACAGACACTTTAATAATCTATTTACTGTTTTTCTACATTCACGTGTAATTCTTTGTTCATTTTTATTTTTTTATTTTTTCACTATTTCACATATTTATTATCCTTAATTTTACATTCTCTTTACATATCTGACATGATGTATTTTGTTTTTATTTTTATTTTCTCTATTGGATTTTCTCTTGCATTTGCAACATTTTACATTTGACTGTCCCATACAAGTTAGTTTAATTTCAGTTACAATTAAATGTCGAATGACAGTACTGAGACAAGTTTATCTTTTAAATCTGTATATCTACACACTTTGAAAGGTTATGGCTTTTACTTCATCTATGTGGTGTAAAAACGCTTACAGGATCAATTGCTATTTGTGGAAATTATTTGTAGTACAAAGCGTAAGAAATACATGCTACATTTGTACAGATCCAAACTTTGTAAAGAATAAATGCAAAGTTGAAGGTGTAACTGGCATTATTTCTATACATAAGTTGTATAAAATTCGAAATGAGCTTTATTGTCGTCATGACTGCGTCAAAATTTATGTGATTTTCAATACCTTTTTCTTTTTTCTTCCAAATCTCTTGAGCCAGTTTTTAATTTTTCACAATACGTTTGTTTTTCAGGTTTTTAACATGCGGTCAGAATTGTTTTTTGTGAATGTTGTCTCTTTTCATTTCTTCATTAATGTCATTTATTATTTTCCATATATAATGTCTACATTTTAGTTACCTTATATGCACAATTTTTGTATGTTAATGTTTATGTTTTTGGGAGTAAATTCTTTTATGCCTAACATTTTGTAAATCAAACCGAATTCACACGCCGTTCACACCAGAGTCATCTCTAGCTACATGTGATGATCTCCCCGTCAATTACATTGGCAAAACATTAACCAATTCTTGGGTTTCATTTTGAGTGAAATGTTTCAGTGTACTGAATTCCAAAGTTCTATTAAATATTTATATTACGAATGCACTTTTAGGTCGACTAACTTGAAAAGTATTCAATATTTTCCTTTTTTTAGCAATCCTTAATGTTCCTGTTGTAGATCTAGTTTACCTCATCAGCCTGTATTTTTTTTAAGCTTCCTCGCCTGATTGTACAATATATAAGTATATTGTTCCGTTAACCATTTTTTCCCATTCAATGTATTTCACTGCCTTTTCGCCTCACTTTATTATTACTACAATTGATTCACTTTGTATAAGCTACTGGAGGATTTGGATCGCAGTAAATATGTCCTAAGTACCATTGCTTTTAGTCAATGAAATTATATAAATACATTCGAAGAATACTCAGTCCTTCCAAAAATATATGTAGATGACACAGGCAAGCCAAAAGAATGATCGCGTACATCAGTAAGAGGTATTTCTAGCAATTTGCAAACATTTCAATATTTTTCAACTTACGAATGATGTCAGATTTATACCAAGTTTGGCCATTCCTATGGTTTATTCTTAAACAATTATTTCATAACTGATTCACCTTGTGTTGTTTTAAATCTGATTTGTCCTCCATTCTATAAACTATTCATTTAAATCTTTACAGTAAAGTTTATAATTATACTGTACATTTAACCGAACGTATGCGTGTTCTTTACCCACATCAAATCCCTTCCTCATACTGCACTGTTCTAACCATCTAGCTCCCGGGGATGATTTGACTTGTCTTGATGCTATTTGTAAATCAGTTATATTTCCAAAGCATTGTAGGACATTATATTTTTTACATTAAAATTACTAAAATAAAAAATTAACACCTTTATTCTCTTGAATGATAATCCTCTACACAATTAGTTTTATCAAACTCTGAACCGGTTCAAACATGTAAGCAAATAGTCGTCATTATCTCACATCTTTAAAACTGTTGAACTCAGAACAATGCAGTGTTTTGTTTTTTTTCCATTATTTGTCTTATGTAAAGATGTTTCATTCAGTGTTCAATAATGTGTCTTCATAGTCTAACTAGACTAGTGTTTTACTTTTTATTTATAAAATAATATATCATTGTTTTTCTTACCCAGCATTTTTATTTTTAACTTTTATTTTTCATGCTCTCTAATCCCAGTACGATATGAATAAAATAGAAATATGAGTTGCCCAGTGTTTTAAATTTTGATTTCAAACCACACACACACACACACACACACACACACACACACACACACACACACAACTTCAAAGAAGGAAACTATGTTGGTTTCACTTGTGATGATAGAGAATGAGAAATTGACTTTCTAGCACATTATACACGTATCGTAATTTAACATTTCTTTGTTTAAATCTATGTGCAGTATCCATCACGACTTTTAAAAGTAACAGATGTGACAGAAACAAAAATTGTACTTTAAAGTCTGACCAATTTTTCAAGAATTCTCTGCTTCAATATTACTTTTATATGGTTAAGGGAGGAAAAATGATTTTATAAAACTTTGTAAGATATCGTACTTTCATGTTAGTATATTTGTGCTATTTGTGTATATAACTAGTCTTCAAGCGACCTATAAACGAAAGTCAGCTGGAGATCATTTTTCAAATTAATCATATATATATATATATATATATATATATATATATATATATATATATATATATATATATATATATATATATATATGCTTGCGTATGTGTTAACAATTACTAAAAATAATCTTAATAATAAGTCTTGATGACAACTATGGGTTAATTACTCATTGGATGGTAGGTTTGGGAGCTTCTAGAAGAATTACGTAATTTCCCATTGGTTTGGGTAGGTCACATGAATATTCAATTTCGAAATAAATTGAGTGTTAAGATCTGTCACTTTGGGTATGTTGTAAAATATAGTCGTAATAGATCGTGTATATAAGGAGAGAACTTAGTAATTTGGAGTCTTTTTTTTCTTCTTGTGTTCCTATTGTAAGTCTGCAGACGTGTTTTATGTTGTACTTCGACATTATTCGAGGGGATAAACATTTGTTTGGACTGTTCAGTGAAAATAGAAATTGTTCATTATTTGGACTATATTGTGAATTATTTTAAAGAGTTCTTGACAACCCCATTTTGACAACGTCAAGATTCTTGCCGGACCAGTACATTTCCGGTTTTGAAATTTATACGGAACTCTTCATTCATTTGGACTTTCATAGAACTTGATAGAACTTTATCAAAATTATTTTGGATTCACTTCATAATACTGTAAGTTGCTCTCACATTTTCATTTATATCTTTGATAATTAGACAATTTGTTAAGTGTTCCAAAACCTGTTGGTCTTGCTTAGTTTGTGATCATAGAGTCGTAACACAAGAAAATCTTAAGCCAACCCCACAGTCTCAGGGAAGTTAATATTACCTCTAAGAACATGATGTAGCTTAATATATGTATATTGCTATTGCAATTTGGTAACAGTAAATAAAGTGGCCGCCTAGTCCGTGAGATCTGACTGTATTCATTAATCTTACCGATATTGTGAACACAGCCGAACACATCCGCTATTAGCATGGACTGGATACAGCAATCGTAAGCCTCCGCAACACTAAGGGACACCAGCTGGCCAGTATGAATAGCATGATAACTTTCCACACACTCTGAAATACAGTTGATATAGACTATATATGGGAATTTAAAATCGTTTCGTCACAAATATAATTTAATTAACGATAGTGTATACATGCCAAAATGTTTAATTCTTCAGTCTGTAAAATCTGGCTGTTGATATTTGAATGTTTGTGTCACCATTTAAATTATTGTTAAAATGTTTCCCTGACATCGACATAGTTAGGAGACATGATTGTGAAATCAACAATAACACTTCAATGTAATAATGACTACTTTCATTTTGTTTTTTGTACTTAGTTATTCTCTCCTACTTTATTTAATTTAGAAACGCTTTCATTCAACACAAATGCTCCACTAAATCACACGTAAAATATCCTAAATGCAAAACTCAGCCAGACCGACGGACGGGCAGGTGGTAACCCGGTGTTCCCAACCACATTCAAAGTGGAACAAAAATGTCATAAATAGTATTTTCGAAAGTGCATGCAAAGATTCGGATATCAGCATGCTCTTATAGATTCTTGTTTAAACCTGTAGTAACTATGGGTCCCACATCTCCCATCATCCCTTGGTTTCTGACAGGGGATACAACTCCTTTTTGTCTCCAGTCCCAGCTGGCAGGCGGGGTTGGGCCTTTATTAACTATGTCATTATTCTTCATGGACATTTCAACATGAACTTCTTGTTTAAAGGATGGTCGTCTGATGGCCTAGAAAAGTTAATAATTTTAGGATATTATTTTCCATGGGCATTGGCAAGTGTTTCATTTGAGCACAATTTTACTGGTGAGCTCTTGAAAATGTGTCAAAACATATTTCAAACCAAACCTTTTTCCGTCAGAGCAAACGTTGGTAACTCTTCAAGGGCTACTGCAATGATAAAACCATACTATTTGTAGCAGACGGAGTAGCCTAATATACATGGTTAAGAGCACCGTTGTGTACGCGGATGATCCCAAATATTAAAACTAGTCAGCACATCTATACTGTATACATCGTGCAAGATACCGCCTTCATGACTACAATTTTAATAAAGGGATACAAAACTACAACAACAAAATTCTCTAAATCATAAATATATATTTATTTAACTCATAAATATGTCTTATACATAAATATTACATTTTTTATCATTTTTATATTATATTCAAAACAATCGATAATAATACAGTGTAAACAAAGGTGTGTTTTCCTGGAGATATGCTTGACTCATATTTCGATGGTATATAGCATGCCAGAAATTTGACTAACATTTTAAAAGAATACATAATGTAGAGATGAAGATGATGATGATTTCAATAGAATACAAATAATTCCTAAATATAAGTTTAAAAATCAAATGAACATATATTATTATTGTTAATATTTCTTTATTTCCAAATCTCATAAAATGTTATAATTTCAAAATCATGATTAAAATCTAAGCCATTTTTGTACATTATTTTTTTAATTTTTACTTGTATTCATCATTGATTCGATTATTTAAAATATTGTCATCTGAATATGTTAAGTATTACTTTTACCTTGTATGCATATGTATATGGTTCTTCCTGTCAATAATAATAATAATAATAATAATAATAATAATAATAATAACGATGATAATGATGTCTAAATAATTAGCTCTTTTAACTGTAGTCAGAGCACCAACATTTTGAATTCTACTTACTTTTTAATTTTACATAAATATTATAAAGTCAATTTAATTTTGACTGCATTATATTGGACGGCATGGTATATAATTTTACAAAATATGATAACGTCTAAAATCTACTTGAACGACAATTTTATGACTTGGAGAATTTTGTCACTGTAGTTTTGTCCCCTTTATTTTAATTTTCAAAGTTATCGCGGTTTTTATCTTG
Organism: Megalonaias nervosa; assembly: GCA_016617855.1. NCBI lineage: Eukaryota > Metazoa > Mollusca > Bivalvia > Unionida > Unionidae > Megalonaias > Megalonaias nervosa. The sequence continues at coordinate 9,956 of JAECUM010057139.1, forward strand.
TACGTTGTACAAATGTACCGACTTTTATTTTAAATTTCTCGATCATCCTCGTTAAAATCATTGCACCTTAGTATGAGCATTATTAGGCTTCTCTGACTACTAAAAATAGCGTGGCTTTAATACTGCACTCGCCGCTGACAACTCTTATTTTCTGGTCTCACTTGACAGTTGTTTTGGTGACTTTACATCGGACTAAGACGGATTGTAGAAAAAGTGTGTGTGTGTGTGTGTGTGTGTGTGTGTGTGTGTGTGTGTGTGATTTGGATTTGTAACGCAGCTTTAAAAAACTTTCAGTCATATCGCTCCGATGTCTGCATTGTGGCAGTTTATAGTGACATCTTGCACTGGGGCATCATGCCGCAGATATGTGGTATCATGTCCCACCCGGTCACGTTATCCTGACACCAGGCCGACCAGTCCTAACACTAACCTCATAATGCTAAGCGCCTAGCGAGGCAGCTGTTGGTACCATTTTTATAAGTCTTTGGTATGACTCGGCAGGGGGTCGAACCCGCGACCTCCCGCATCCAAGGCGGACGCCCTAACTACTTAGGCCACCGGAGAGGTCTGCAGAAAATGAGAATATTTTCTACAAGAAAAAGACAATTAAAACCTAATCAACGATTTTTGTGGAAAACATGCTTGTCAGTTTTTAATTGAGATGTTCAAGTTAATTCCTTGCACCAGTGATAGCTTTTGACAGTAAAAGACTATTTTGAAATATGTTCCTGTGACAAGGCACTCGAAAAATTATTATGGGACTTATGCATGTCTGAAGTTCGCTCGTATTGCAACAAATGAACATGTTTCAAATCACCCAGTAACCATCTCGAGTCTGAGATACTTACCGCTGTAGCAAACATACATAAATACGTAAACCAAGTCGGCTGTTCATTTGCAGCACAAGTGGTGAAACCATCCAGTGAGACCTTCCAAATTAGAAAATTTCTTCAGCTGGAATTGTATTGTGCCAGGTAAATACTTTCGAAGATATGAGGCGGGGTATGACCTCTGTGTGTGTGTGTGTGTGTGTGTGTGTGTGTGTGTGTGTGTGTG
>JAECUM010057140.1:0-10356 GCA_016617855.1 Megalonaias nervosa
CAAAATCAACAAGGTTTGCATAATTCAAAATATACATTTATTTGTTTCCCTAAAGTATATAAGTGTAAGAATTGAAAATAACTTATAGTAGCTAATTTATTTCTTCAATCCTTAAAGTTTTATCAATTCCAAGTAATCCGGTTACGTTGCAAAGGTATTCGAATGAGAACTCTCGTGTGCTACCAATACTACATAAGAATCACTATGTTATTAAATCCAAATTATCCTTGAATGCTGCACAATAAATCCGTTAGATATACAAGTCCAAAAAGTCCTGGAATAAATGTTACTTTTCTAGACTAAAATTCCAACAAAAGTATTAATTTGAAGAAATAAATCAAATAAGTCAGCTGATCAAAACTGACTAATCAAAAAGTCAGTCAAGAGCGTGTTTCAGAAACGCGCTTGACCTCCATTCTCATTACTCCTGACCTATTTCTATCTCGAGTTATTTATCTGAATTTCAGTCGATTGGCCTTGGATGTTTATGAATGAAAGTGGCACTACTCATAATATACATCTGTAAAGCGCATTCTACAATGTTAGGTCACCAACATTAACAAAATGTCATTAACTAAAATTATTATTTTGAAACTAATGTGTGTGTGTGTGTGTGTGTGTGTGTGTGTGTGTATGTATATATATATATAGTATATATATATATATATAAGGTTATATTGTTATTATATATATATATATGCGTATGCTATATATTGAGAGAGAGAGAAATAGAGAAAGAGAGAGATGGAGATCATGCTGTTTATTTTTCAAATGTTTTTCAGTATTTTAAAATTCCTTATTTTCTATTGGTCATCTGAAAATCAAAATTAAACACGTCCAACAATCCAGCAAAGAATTACACATTACTGATGGAAAAGGTACACGTTTCTTCTCCGAACAGAAGATATCAGCGCGGAGGAGTGTTCTTAGTGGGAGACATTTGAAGCACCAAAAGCAGCATTGTCCAAATTAACAGCTTACAAGACCTCATACTCAAAAAAGTATTACTTAGTAATTTAGTTTTACTTCACTTGCGTTAAGGTTTTACTACCTGATTACCTGTCATTACTTACCAATTGCTTATTACTTGCTATTACCTATTTTAATTAGATAAGTTACTTTAGACTATTACTAAGTAATGAAATTACTTCATTTTCAAACGCGAATTACTTAAATGATGTACTTGAGAAAGATAGATTGCTTGAAATACTAACAGGAATTATTTGGTATTGTTTTAGTTGATGTTACTGAAAATTTTAGTTTGTGATTGCTAATTTAATCATAGCAATAACTCATTTGTACAAATTAACTTTAAATAGATGTAATTTAATTTGATAAAATGAAAACGACTAATAATAAATAAACAAATTACTTAATTGTCTGGCATGAATATAGCTTTGCAAAAATTAAATTACTTTCAAATAGTGTTATTGGCTTGGGACTCCAGCTCTAATTTATGGGTCCACATTTTATGCCTATGTTGGTGGTTTTCTGGGTGATTTTTAATTTGCAAAAATTATGTGATGTATTCTATTCAATCCACAGATAATGGATGTCAACTATGGCCCTAAACATTTATGCCCAACCTATTTGTATATTACAATAAACCAACTTTTCTTTGATCTGTTAAATACTGCTGCAGGTATCAAAGTGATCGTTGTGTTATCACTGTATGCCACTATGCATACATGCGAAGTTGAAATAATAGATCAATGAATAATGGTAGCATTCATTTTTCTGAATGTGTGCAGAGAGGTAGCATCATTCCCTGCAGTTGCTTCGTTTAATATATGAGCAGACAAGCACATACATATCTAAATCTGTTGCCCATTATTCAAAAACATATATTTTTCTGACTCTTATGCTTCTTATCTTCAGGCATGCTATACATGTCCCTGTTGTAATTATTCTACGTGTTGTTGCGATTTGTGTGAAATAGTATCATTATGATGAAGGTATATATAATTCTAGCTTTCTTTAAGAGAGAGAGAGAGAGAGAGAGAGAGAGAGAGAGAGAGAGAGAGAGAGAGAGAGAGAGAGGCAGACAGACAGATAGACGGAAAGACCCATCCCATTTTACCAGCATTCTATATAGAATTAAGCTTCATGAATTTTAATTTTGGAAATATATTTGAATGGATAAAATCATTCAAGATGAAATATGGTTTTCCGCGACACAGACCTGATTCGGGATCAAGACCTTAACAAAGGTTACTTCCCTTGTTTACAGTCTTGAGACTGGTTTACTAACTTCCAACCATGCATGTCACATATGGGAAATACTAGAACACAAAACTACCACGTCAGCCTCCTTTCCAAATACGCTATATTTTCAACATTGAACCGTCGCCATTTAGTTCGGTAATTCGGGAAATTTCATAGCAAGCAGTACCAATATATTTGCAGCAAGCGATCATGCAACCCGAATCTAATTTTAAATAACGGAGTTATTATGATGATGAGTAAAATCTAGATTGCTGCATTTTGCGGGTTTACGTCGGCGGCCGCTTTATGCGTTACGATTTAATACGTCAAATGATATGACTTATAGGTTTGTAATCTTGCGCCAGATAATCATTATTATTTAATTCTCTGCCTGCCAACTGCAGTTCTCAATGCAATACCGAATTGCAATTAACCTATTGTCGATAACTGACAACACTGAATTCTTTCGAGTAACCAATACGCTTCCAGAATTTACCTAATGAATCTTAGACCCAATCAACGACACTATGAGCCAGGAGGACGTACAACGTTACGGAGACTGCCATCGTTACGTCATGGTGATGGCTCACAATTTATGATTGGAGCCAAAACTATCAACATGCAAGTGGGACATGTACAGTTTAAAGTTTCCATGAGTTAATTGGCCATGCCTTTCAGTCGAATGCATAAAACGTTGTAATAACAGAAATGGCCCAAGGATATTTTCCGTACATTTTCAATACCGAAGCCAATCAATACGCTGTCCGCTCGCATTTGGCTGACGCTCACTATTACGAACCCCGCCAACATGCGCACAGAACAACGAGAAGTTTTCATCACCTGGTATCAGTTTCCCGCCTCTAACCCCGTTGACTTTCACAAGATATGTTAAAGTCTTATCGAGCCGATGTTGACATTTTACGCCGTTGCTGTGGTCAATTTAGGCAATTTCTAAAATTTGAACAACAAGCCATTAGCTATCCCTCCTGCTGTCAGACTTCCCAAGGGTAAGAAAAAGTAAAGGAACGGTACCATTCCATCAAAGGCATCACTTTAAACGACGTAAAAAAGTTGGAAGACGTTCCTTTGCCAAAGTCATGCTCATTTGCTTGTGGAGAAAAATTGGCACATCCACAATGTTATTTTTAAGTGATGGGTGACAAAAAAAAATAAACAAAACACGCGGGCGTCGTTCGTGAAGATTTGCTCTTGTTTAATTACGAAGACGAGTCAGACTTTGTACTTCCCAACGAGATTGGACATGTTCTCATTGCAGCCTACCTGACAGATAATGCTCGATTAAAATTGTACAAATCCTTACACCTTTTAGTAGCTCATGTCCTTTATTTTGACACGGAGAGTTGCAACAACATTCATTACCCTGAGAAGCCTCAGCCAGACATCAAAGGGAATCGTTTAGGGGCATAGATGGACGAGCACCTCGAAGACACATTTTTGAGTTTTGTTAGCGGTAATCCAAAATAATCACGGCTAGCAGTACCAAGATCGTGTGGGACAGATGCATACCAACTGCAAAGTCAAAGGATTGACACTGAATTATCAAGCGAGTCAAGTGGTGAACTTTGGCGTGCTGAAAGCTGCTCTGCAAACCGTAGAGGATCAATACTTTCGCGTGATCACAATGGTGCACATATAATTGCACGGTTACTTAACCACCAATCCGTCAGTCGCCCTTTCGAAACAATCTATCAAACTGTGTACCTGAAACACCTCCATCTCAACAACATGCAGACGTGAAAGAAGAATACAAGTTACCTGTGGCGTTGCCTGGCTACTCTGACTTTTAAAGTCGATTCCAAACGTTCAAGGGAAATAACCTAATTATCTGGTAGGATCTACACCCAAACAATTAGCCTTAGCTGGGAGAAGGAGATAAAGTTAACTCCGCGTAAGTCAGGATACGAGAGAGGATCATTATATGCTCGCAAAACGTATTTCTTCATCGTTATTTTTTCATACACTATATTTATTGATTTTTGGATTTACCACCATCTCACATCACATTAATGTAAATAGATTTTGTAAGGATCAGAAATATATTTAAATAAATAAATAAATAAATAAATTAATCAATCAAAAATTAGATATATTTGATAACAGCACCTGCTAAGTCACTGACATAAAGCTTGCAGTCTGCAACGACAATTGACTAATTTCTGAACCTTTTCAATTGAATTGTTATAAGACAAAGTCAACAAATTAGCAAAGTCTGCTTAATTCATTACACTGATAGGCACTGTCATAAGGAAGTTTTTACCTTTTGTGTTCTGAAGAAAACGAGGGGTATGAGTCGTCTCATTTCGTTACAACTGCATCCTGTAGAGAAACATGACTGTCACATCGCGAGAAATGTCATATAGATATTGTATGGGGTCTATAGAATTAATGCAGGCTGAGGAAAGAATCATTTGGAATTTCCAACTTATTAATAAAAGAAACTTCTATTATTCTTTTCTTCTATACTTTTCCCGAATACTTACTTTTCATATTATTATTTACATATTTCAATACATGTTACCTTCTTCTATAATCTCAATCATACATTTAAAGTATGGTGCTGCTCTAGAGTTTTCAGTTTTTGATTAAAAGAAAAACGTATCTACTGACCATAACAGTAGCGGTCCACTTTTATTTTGGATATGGCATTTTGGTGAGAAGACATTATTGTAGGAAACGATGGTAACGCAAAGAGAATCAGTCACAGGTCGTTGCATTTATTGAGGGTTATTGTTAGTAACTGAGGGTCATTGTTAGTAATTAATACGAGGATTTATAGGTATGAGAAGCATGATGTCATCATCCGAGAATCGTTCTGAAGATCGTCTGTCCATGTGTAACATAATACCAAAAACCCCGCACAGTGCTTTAGAGACCTAATCAAAATGCCTTGTAAACATGTTCAGTGCTTCATAGATTACATCGCTTCCTGCAATATTTACTTGAAATAGAAATTGAATTCCTTGAATTTCCTAAAATAAATTAAATAGATTCTTTTAAGAGCTGTAGTTATAACACTAAATTTATTGAAATTTGTTTTTGATTGACAAATCGATATTACCAGAAATTTTCTTGTTACAAGCCAGGGGTCTTTGCTTGACCGAGCGGTGTCAAACCCTGGCGCGATTCCCGCTAGAAGTCATATGTTTACCCCAAATTTCCAAAGACTTCTATACAACTTCAGTTGTAAGTTAGAAAGCCTGAAGTGGCCATTCTATACATAAATTTTACTCTGATCAATGTAAAACCACAGATTTCCCAACTTGCCAAATATCTATCAACCACACGTTTGCATAGTTTCCCTTCATCAACTTTCCGTACCGATATAAGACTTTGTTCACAGAGGGAATACTTATTTTCAGTAATTTGCAACAGTTTGACAATCATTGGAAGAGTCCAACTGCAAAATACACAAGCATGCAAGAAACAAATTTCCATACAGAAAGACCTATGTAAGTTATGTGATTACCCGTGGCAGGCAGACAATTATTTCCATGCACTCATATGAAAAATACAATAATGGATATCAATCGTTTCAAAGTTTAGCCATAATTTTTCCTTATGCAGTCATGTAAACGTCTCACATCTCACACTATAACTTGATACAAAGATTGGTGCTTTTATATTACACTGATGACGTAGTGTAATCACGTCTCTGCCGAGTTTAACAAAATAAAGCTTTGCGCCATTATTTAAGTGGTGAAATTATTTTGTGCTGTACTCAGTGAATTATAACAAAAAAATAGAACGTGGGCTAGAAACATGAGTGTATATTTGTTAGGTAGAAAATATGAATAGCTTCGTTCTGAAATATCTGGTTGGTCTAGTAACTCGTTGTCTTTTAAATGAGTGCACCAGAAATGTTCTCGTACAGGAATAGAGGATGGTAGTACAGAAAAATGACTGTGTTCCTCAATTAGTTTTGGTCAAAATGAACCGATCTTCTGGGTTCATTTGGAGTGAACATTCTTCCGGATTCTGTTCTTTAGGGTTGTAGTAAACCTTTCCAGTACATAAACTATTTTGTCAGGGTAAGTTGAAAAGTACTCAATGTTTTATTTTCCAGCAAATCCTAACTTTCCTGTTTCAAAACTCTGTTACCTGATTGAACCGTATTTGTTCAAGCGTTTGTTGTATGAAAATTTATCTAAAAGCATAGTGTATGTCAAACCCATAATTGTGATGTTACTTTCATAGCCCAAGCTGAAAGACATATAATTATCAAAATATAAATATATCCATTATTACATTTTCCATATGCATACACGTCATTAATGTCTGCCTGCCACTGGTCATCCATGAGGATTACATGAATCTTTCTGTATGGATGTATGTTTTCTCGCTCGCTTGTGTAACATGTAGATAGACTATATACTTAACGTATCTCAACAATCATCGTAGGAGTCTGCCTAGATACATTTGTAGTTTTACTATCTCCACATGGAGGGCATCAGTAGATATTGATATGTTCCAACCGCACATGGCGTGCAGGAAGTAGCTCCTGAGTTACTGTAACTACTAGCTTGACACGCAACTCAAGTCTGCCAGGAATCATACATAACTTAAATCCCAGATGGTCCTAACAGTTCTTTCACAAGTCCAAATGTATGAGGTTCTAATTTAAGACAAGTGGTATTCCCAAAACATTCCGATATTGAATGTTCTCATGCCCCTTTAGTCTCGAATATGCTAATGTGCCAGTGGCCTGGATTGTGCTAACATTGTTTTGATGTGTCACAGTAACATAATCCAGAATATCCTTGTCTGAATTAACTATAATTCCAAAGTAACGTTTCTGTACAAGAATATCATTGAGCACCTTGTACTTCCAGTGAAGAATAACCTTCATAAATAATGCCACCCAAATTAAAAACCGACCGAACTGAAGACAACAATAGAACTGATTCTGCTGTAGATTTTAATCCACGAATGAGTAATGTTTCAAGTAAACAACATTTATTAAAAGCTAAGATACAATAATAGAACCCGGATGTAGGCAATTTTACTCTCTAAAACATTTTAAGTTGTCAACAAGTTTAGGAGTTTCCAAGTGAAAAACGGATGTCCAAGACTCTGATTCAAATCAACATGTTTACCTTCATTAATAATGGTCTGAATATTTATTCTATAATCTTAGAGAAATATTAGCTACGTATTATGATGTACACAAAATCAATGTAACTGGTCAGGTACAGCATTAAGCTGACTTTGGACAAGGTCAAGTTCAAAATACACATATACATAACATATAATCATTAAGTAAAGCCAAAAAAGAAACCGAGATCAAAAATAAATTTCAATAGTCTTTAATCGGAGATTATGAAAGTTTGTTATTTAGAATAAAATATTAGATATTTTAAAAGCTTACTAATCTTACTCGTTAACTGATACGAAACGCGTAGTATACAGCTTAAAGGTAATAAATAACATGCTTAAAGCATTTTAGTGCAACAGATTTATACAGTAGCAAACACGTCAACTCATGACCATGTTCAAAACTGGCGAGCATAGAATGCAGCTGTATTTATTCTCATTCATTCATCTCGTAGGATGAGGAGGAGCAGGAATACAATTTTCGAAGAATATTCAAAGTGGCTCTTAGTGGAAGAACATATATACTTGTGAATATTCCCAACAAGCTTAAAAAAAAGAGACACTATGATAAATGTATAATAATCAGCACATTCCATGATTTTCCAGTTTGGGTTTGATGTGCTTACATATAGTTGTGCTGACTTCTATTGCCTGTATAAACATACTTGCATATATAGTTATCAATGCTTGCGATGGTGAGTTAAGCCTCGTGAATTGTGTAAGATCAGTTTTACAATAAAGTTCCTTGTAAAATTTAGTGCATTTTCATAGCCCATGTTTTCATTACATGCATGCCATCGAACGCAAAGCAGAATGTTCAATTGCTTGCAAGAATTTGTTATCATGCAAATGAATACAACTGTAGTGCTACTAATTTTTATGCAAGGTTATCTGACAGGTGAAAACAGATTGAATAACCACTTAACAAAGCAGTTACATTTATTATTATTAGACCGAGCGTTTTTGAGATATTACTATCATGGTTGATACCTTGGAAATTAAATGGGTATGGATGAAAACAAGATAGATTTATCGATGATAGGAGCATGGACACGTTTTGCACATTTGGCACCAGAAGGCAGGAAATAACATATACGATGCAAGGCGAGGAAACATTATGATAAAAGTTGAATAAACAATTAGAAGCAAAATAGAGGTCTAAATACTGTACAAACAAATCATTGATGATGACTTTCATATGAGATAAACCGATTAATTACAAAACAATTGAAACAAAAAATTACCAGCTCCATCAATATTTTTGTAACAAGAAAAGAATTAAGACACATACAATTAGTGACGTTTATCCAAACTATTCGCTAGAGAGTTGGAGACTCATTTAAGACAAATATATATTGATACAGAAATAATAGCATAAATAAAGATTTATATTCTTTGTCATTTGTTTAAATAAATTTCTAACGTAGGTAACAAACCTCAGATGGGCATATGATGAACATATTAAATGGGCAGAAGAAATTCTGTTCGAATAACATGATGCCACTGTTGTGAAGCAATAAGACATGCCACTTGTAAACGATACTAGTAATACTGGTTGCATAGTAGAAATAGGCTTAGAAAACTTCTGCATGATCGTTTGAAGGACTTCCAGTTAGAGCCAGAAAAGTTAATTCCCGATGACAATTAGTTATATCCCGTGGAATATAAACTGATGACTTATCACAAGGGGACAAAACTACCTAAATCATGTGATTGAAATGAATTTAGAGTCTGAGATGTACCGAAATTTTCTTTTTGAACATAAAATTACGAAGTACTGAATTTACTCAGGTCATACATTCGCTAGGGCTATATTATAAAAGTTATAAAAATGGCATTGCATGTGTATGACAACGAGCCATTATGGGTTGATAAATTACATCATCGCCTTACTGAGACATGAGCACACTGCAGTAAAAATCAAACTCCGATCGTATTAAATTTCTTATAAATTGTGTTGTGTTTTCAAAGTAATTACATTTCTACCTTCATTGCATCTCAGTCAATGGTTATTTTGATCATCAGGTCAGGAATCTGTTTGTCAGAATCATTCGTTTCTGTTTCTTGATCGGTCGGTTAGATTTTACTTTTCGAATCTCTCTTTAAGTGTTACAGTTGAAAATCTAAGGTGCCAATGTTCTCCAGAGAACTTTTAAATTTTTCTAAAGCTTATATTTTGGTGCTTATGCTCTGCTTCACTGCCTGTAAATAATAATGGCTGTAAGGAAACAATCCGATTCCCAAATATATCGATTGAACTACATTCCGAAACTCTATCTCGACAATCATGTGCATATGAAATGGTTTGTTCTGCTATCATCCATAATCTGTTTATTCATACTTTTATCTGAGAGTTGTATCATTCATGTTGTGTCACTCTATGAAGTGGCTGATAATTTATTGTCAACTTCTTCACTCTATGACTTGGCACCTTTTACCTATTTTCCTCCAAAATTTTACGTATATAAAGATAAACTCTTTCTTGTACAAAATTATTATGATCGTGATCAAATATTTTTAACTGGATTGATCTATTGCCAATTCGGTTACTTTTTAGGTTTAAATATCTAATACCTTTTAGATCTAAAATAAAATCTGGTAATTTGTTGCATGATGCCAACATGATTTTATCTTCCTGTTCTTTTGGGCTGATTATTCACTCTTAATTAAACACGTTGCACAGAACATTGAAAACTGTGAAGAAATCATTTCAGGTTTTTGCCAAAATTAACAACAGACACTTACTGTAGCTGTGCAACCATCCATCAATTAATATATCGTAGTTTTTGACATCGTTTATTTCCCTGATGTAGTGTGACTCAAAGATCCTGTTATTTTTGCAGAGAATTATTTACCTTAAAATGATGGGACCTTTGCTGAAACTTTCAAGATAATTAACTTGACAAGACAGCTTTAATGGTATTGAGGCAAAATATTACATTCGATGCTACGTTTAAAATACTGTGTGTACCATCTATTAACTTATTTCAGAGATTTATAAAATATTTACCAATTTGAAGCTGTCAATGAAGATGAAGT
>JAECUM010057141.1:0-20371 GCA_016617855.1 Megalonaias nervosa
GGGGTAGTATACGGACAATGGGAATTAACATTACAGACCCCCCTTGGGGTAGTATACGGACAAGATTTATACGGACAAAAAATCACCCTGGGGTAGTATACGGACAATGGGAATTTTGTATAGCGACTAGCACACCCTGGGCCTGTATACGGACAATGGGAATTTTGTATAGGGACAATAGGAATGAAACAGGTAGGGTGACGTCACGGTACTGGACACTTGCTACAATGTAGCAAGTACCGTGACGTCATGCCACCTATTTCATTTCTATACAAAGTGTGATGCATTCGCGTTCGTGTCAGTGAATAGTAGAGTATGTTTTAAAATTTTTTAGGCAAGAAAGAATAAATCTTTTTGAGGCAGTGGAGTGGCCCTGAAAAGGGCCTTTGGGTTCTTTTTCTTCCATTGTCTCCATTTTTTCCACCAACTCTTCACTTTTCCAGTGATTCCTTTCTTCTTCTTTTTCTTTTCTTCGTCTGGAATCCAGTCAGGATGTCCCATCTCTCTAAACTTTTCCTGTACCTTCATCCAGTTTTGATTTAGTCTTTCAAACTCCTCTTTGCTCTTTCCGTTTTCCTTCTCCTTTCTCTCTTTTGCCCATGTGTCTTTGATTTTCTTTACCTCTTCTTTCATCACTTTTCTCATTAGGTCTTCAGATTTCCTTAATTTCTCTAATCCTCACAGGACAAAAGACCACTCCGTAAAATTTGCTTGCTCTTCTAAAAAGCACCTCACTTGGATGACATTATTCAGTGCGTCCTTCAATGTCCCCACTTTCCCATATTTACGATGGATGAAGCTTCTTAACTTCTCCACCTCCTCTTCTATCATCCCTGCCACCTTATTCCTGGCTACCTTCAGGCTAGTGACTTGACTGGTCACAAAGTCTTGGCTGTCTGGATAGTTCCATTCCTGTTCTAGCCTTTCCACCACGTAGGCTGAATCCATCATCCAAAAATAACTGTCTCTTAACTCGTTAAACAATTCCATCTTGTGTTAACTAGTCAACGTGGGTAGCCAGACTGACTAGCGTTCCGCGTTATATACGTCAAGCACGGACGTGAACAAAAACATCCCTTGCACTCACTACACATATTATCTTCTATCCACAAGAACGAACGAGAACGCATAAAACATACCATATATACTATCCACACAAACGGGAAGAAAAGAAAAAACACACCATACCTACTATCCACAACAACGTACGTGAGTGTATAAAACATACCAATCTACTATCCGCACCAACGGACGAGAAAGCATAAAACACACACCTATTTACTATCCACACCAACGGACGAGAATGCCTAAAACACACCATACCTACTATCCACACCAACGTACGAGAATGCAGAAAACGTACACACTATACTATCCACACCAATGGACGCGAATGCATAAAACACACCATACCTACTATTCACACCAACGGACGAGAAAGCATAAAACACACCATACCTACTATTCACATCAACGACCGCGAATGCACAAAACATACACACTATACTATCCACTCCAACGGACGCGAATGCATAAAACACACCTATTTACTATCCACACCAACGAACGCTAATGCATAAAACACAAACACATATACTATCCACACCAACGAACGCGAATGCAAACACACACACACACACGCACACACACACACACAACAGTAAAGGAGTGAGTGTTTATAGTCACACTACTCTACATTCACACAAATTGGCAACTTGAATAGTCTCTCATTTCTAGAGATTTGGTTAGCCCTGAGAAGGGCTGTTTTGTTTAAACTTCAAATACACCTGACTAATGGTGACATCTCCCTGGGCGAGCACCAGTCCTGCTCCCAGTTGATATTTGTTCTTGGGAGCGCAGAGGGAAGTTGACTGGCTTCAGATCCCCAATCTTCAGTTTCTGGGATTCTGAAGACTGCCCTCTGTCTTCTTCTGTTTTGTAGCCGGGGATGATGTTGCTGCGGCTCCCATTGTTGCCGCTGTCTCTCTAATTCCTCCAAAGCCTCCACCTCCCCATTTTCAATTTGAGGGACAGCGGCTCTCGGTCGTTGTGGTACTGGTAGTGGCTGCGGTGTTGGTAGTGGTTGCGTAGGCGTCTTCACCTCAGGTTTGGCCTCACAGACAAGTCTTATCATGAGGTGAGGCAGGATCCCTCTCTTCTTTTCTTCTTCTTCTTCCTTCTTCTTTTTTTCCTCCTCTTATTTTAACCTGGCTTCCTCCTGTACCGCCTCCATAGCCAACTCATCTAGAAGGCGCCTGGCATGCTCCAGGTGCATCTGGAGTTCCAACAGTTTTTGTAGACTGCTTATCTTCTTTTAAGTTGACTAGTCAACAATGGTAGCCAGACTGACGAGTGCTCTGCTTTATATTCCTGGAGCACGAACGTGAAGGAAAACATCCCTTTCACCAAAACTTACCATAACCAAAAACAAAACATCAAACGCGCGGACCTAAAAGAAGCACTCACGTTGACTTTTTTACTTACAAACACAGACATGCACGATTTGACAAGACAGAGAAACAAAGGGTGGATTTTTTTTTTTTACTGACAAAAGAAACGAAGTGCTTATAGACGCACTTCTATTTTTGTTAAACATACAAACACTTAAATTTGTTTTGGCAATTGAATTAGTATGTCTTTTCGAGAGTATTGGGGTAGCCCTGAAAAGGGCTGTTTTTTGTTGACGGGGAGTTATGGCAATCTTTTTTTACTGTCTAAGATTGCGTCCCCGTCTGGCAGCAGGCTTTTCTATACGATACGGTCTGCTTCTGCGGAAAGAGAAGGAGAACTCTTTGGTGTCCACACGGCAGTCGACAAAACCTCTGTCTGGTTCTTGCTGCTGCTGCTGTTGCTGTTGTTATTGTTGCTGTTCTCTCTGCTTCTGAAGTCTGTACTTCTCTGTCCATTCTTCTTGTTCTTTCTTGATTTCCTCTCTGAAGACCTCTTCTATCAGATCTTGGGCTATGGCTAACATCCTCACATTCTCTATCTCTTCATGCTTAGGTATCAGGTTTAGCCTGACACGATGTAAATTGACGTAAGCTTCGTTCAGCTTTGCTAGTCTGGAAGGCATGTTCATAGGTTGACGAGTCAACAGTGTATGACCAGACTGGAGACCAACCCGCTTTATATGGTTCAAAAGCGGACGCGATAGAAAACATCCCTACTCGGTTTTAGTGTCGGAACGTTATGATAGCGAATGTCATGGTGAGGGATAGAGAGAAAGTCAAAGAGCATATATTCACAGTGCTTTTTGAAAACAAACAACAGACACATTTTCTTCCAAAACACAACAGTTTTTATTCAACAAACAACTAACCACTAACAAGTAACAATAACATCAAACAAATTATTTTTGACAAGGTTGACAACGTTGTGAAATCATGTGAGATTTCCACTGATGGAAGTCATGAGACCATTGATGTACACTACGTTTCCTAGCTAAAGACAAAAGATAGCCATAATGGTCACAAAACCATCGATCTACTTTCTCATCATTTCTAGAAGAGTGACGATCAAAATAAGTCACTAAATGTTCTAACGGGATATCCAAGACTGCGTTGATGAATAAAATACACACAATATTGTCCACACCCCATGGAATCTGTGCCTTGTAATTTCACATTATTGAATCGTGTCGTCTGGGCATTTCTTCTCATAAAGTCAATGATATCGTCTTCCAAAGGGGGTAATCCATACGAATCAAAATATTCCTCACAATTCTCTTGAGGGAAGTAGACGGCAACCCAGTGAGTTCCTGGGAGATGACTGTCGTCCGTGTTGATGACATAAGCTTAATGGTCTTGAGGTTTGCGATGAGGTAGTTCATCTTTAACGCACACGACGGGATTCCAAGAAGCAGTATACGAACTGTTGTTCAAAAGGTAATAAAGTTCCCAGGTATCCATTTCTTTCTTTTTTTTGTTAAGCTTCGTCCAGATACTCGTCCAATTTTTCTTCTTGACTCATCATCAGACATTTATCGTGTTGAATTTGACTGGGATGATCGTTTTGACATCTTTCTTGGTCAATTCCGTAATTTTATCCGCCAGGTGTTTAGCAAAACAGGACACTAAATGTTGTTCTTGTTCTGGCCATCTGGACTTGACCACTACCTCGTCCTCTTTGTCTTGGTCTTGGGGTTCTGTTTTCACGCTATCCTCCCATTCCATTTCCGAAGATTCACTACCGTTCAATGAGGGATAAGTGTCTTCCATTGTTTCTAATAGTCTAGAATGACTTCTCTCAAACTGTTGATTTCTATGGTATTATTGAATTCGGCATACAAGATGACGTTGACGGTCTCAGAGAGAGCTTCTGCAAACTGAAGTTCCACACGCAGTTGACCGGATTTTATAGGGTGGAAATGTCCCTCATCGCTGCCTTGGTCTGGAGTGAAATCAAAGGCCCACAAAGTATAACCTCCTACATAATCTTCGTACGAAATACCGTGACTGGTGTTGGTTCCTAGTTGCCCCGTAGCTTCGTACAGGGACAAGTACGATCTCGAGTAATTTTTCTGGGCAAAGTTAGGTTCGAAGAGTCTGGTACACAAGGTCTTGCAATCGCGACTGACTTCGATCTTGGACACTTTGTAGTGCTTAAACTGGAAAGGATTTTGATCGTGGGCTCCGTTGAGGGTTGCATTACTGACGATGCCAACGATTAAACGTTTGGGTAACTGTCCTTGGAACAGATGATCTTCGATCTTGGATCGGAGTTCAGCAGCAATGGTGAATGTTTTCACTTCTACGCGTCGTATCGGATAATTGGCTGTCGATCTGCTCAATGTGTGACTGATGTCGTTTCCCGCTTTAGGTAACACTTCTACGCGGCGCACGTAAAGTCTGACTTCTTGGATGATGGTTTTGTACTCGTTGGCATGAGCCATCAAATGGAAAGCGACACTGCTGAGATTGAGCCTCAGGCGAATATCCACTCCGTTCAGAAAATACTTTTCTTGCAACCACATGTCCAAATGTAAACGATCCATCAGTTCTAAATTACGACCTTGCAGGATTTTCTTTCGACGGTCGTTAAAGCCCACATTGTGAGGATCGTCATCGGCTGTCAGGGCTGTGTCGTTAAACTTGTTCTCACCTGCTGTGTCAGGTTTCCAAACTACGCAAGCTTCCAGATGAGTGTTCTTGGCCTCTTTTCCTTACGTCAAGAGATTTTCCAGCTACGCTCGGTAAGGGTAAGTATTCATGCTACTGCTGACCAGTTTGTTATTCAAGTACAAATCCACTTCGCTGAACAAGGAATGCATGAAATTGTTGACGGGAGCTACTCTGGCATCGACTCCCGGATTGGTGTTGTCGGTTTTGATCACTTTGAGTTTCAGATGCAAGTAACTACTATTCAGATCGATGTAATCTTCGGGTTGTCCTTTGATTTCAAACTCGATGGGAGCTGAATCCGTCAAAGATGAGACGGGATGAAATTCGACCCATTGGGATTCTTACATTGTCATCATGGTGGGTGGCATGGCAAACAGATCCAGTTCCGACTTGGAACAAGCGTAAGACTCTCGGTGCATCATTTTCTCTGATTTAATAATCAAAAACGTCTAACTCTCGGACAGTTTTTCTTTTCTTAGTCTTTCTAGCTCTGGGGGTGTGAAGTCCTCTGAAGGGGTGGTTTCGTCGTCTTTTCCTGCCTTGTCCTTGCTGTGGCGTCAGGGAAGCAGGAATGTCTGACTCGGCATTGCCCAGGGCATTTATAGGAGTTTCTCGCCGGCCCAAAATGTCTTTACCCGTTTGAAGCAAGACATTTTTGCCTGCTCTCAAGAAAGCTTCTTTCGGGTTTTGTTTGTCAAAGATGACATTTTGGAGAAATTCTTTGCCGTGCGTCAACGCGGCATATTTCAAGGCGTGCAATCCCCGTGTCACCATCGGTTTCAAAACGGAAGCCACCTAACGAAAGGCTGATTTTAGCATATCTCCTAAACCATGTCCTCGTTGTCGAGCGACTCCTTGGTACACAGGATACATGACTGACAAAAGGTTAGAGTAATCGTTTTCGAAAATGGAGTTTCACTGTGACTTTCCCTTTAGTGAATGAAATATTTTGTCGCAGATCTCCTTTTATAGTAATGTTGACAGTGTCGAAATACGACTTACTGACGGGAAAATAGTGAGGATGTACAAATTCGCGGTGAACGTGATCGGTGTTTCCACCTTCCTCGTCAGCGTTCGTGGCAGAATCCACTCTGAAAGGAATGACACGCAGTAATGGTACGGATGTGTGTCCCACCACGTTGTACTCCGCCACATCGGAGTGCACAAAAATCAAATTCAGTCCTTGGTTCATTTCTACAGGGAATCGAAAATATTTCGCAAAATCCGAGTTAGCGGTCACGGCTGGTCTTGATCAACTTAGTGTCTCCACCCAAAATGTCATATAATTTAGGGCAAAATGTAATGGCCAATACTTTGTCCTCTGAAAATTTGATGAGTAGGCGACGAGCTATTTTGTGGTAATCGATCGTGACACTTTTTCTGGTTTTCTCCAAGACTTTACCAAACACGTTATTGAACCTGTCAGCAGTAGTGTTCACCAAATGTTGACCACTAAAATAATAGCCTGAGGGAATTTTCGTTTAGTTTTGGGGTCTTGTTATTTCATAGTCAGCTACACTGCTGCGTTCATCCAAGGCTTGTTGCACTTGCTCGTCATGAACTTCCACCGCAAAAGTGTTTAGATTCAGAAGGATATTTAGGATTTGTGTAGGGTGAATCATTTCCACTAAAGCCACTTCCCAATAGGCTTCGTGATCCAATTGGATGGCCTGAGGTAATCAGGCCGTGTAACAGCACAAAGTGTTATTGGGAAACACCTCCATGGAACTATCATTGGGTAACGTTAAGTGAAATTGGTTGTTCATAATTCCACAGTTCTAGTGTCCGAGGAGTCACTGGAAGTCAGAGGTGTCTCTAAAGGAGGATGGTTAGGGTGACTGTTGGATGGGGGACTAACGTTGGACGCAAGACTCCCGTCGTTGTTGTTTCCGTTCGAGGAATATTTCAGAGACGGATTGGGAAAAGGTAACCAATGCAACTGCTCAGTTAAATGGTCCACAATTGTTTGTCTCCTTGTTGCAAATTCAAATTGGCAATGGCAGCACCGATGACACAATACACTACAAAGATTTGGCAGAAAAAGACGATTTGCGTTTTAGGCACACGTTCTCCACACCACACCCACAAGGGTTGCTTTTGTAGATCTTGCAGAGAAGAACTGGGCGACGGAGTGACTACTGCGGTAGCTGAGGCTGTATTGAAGGGCATGATGGTCACTTCTTTTTATAGTCGATGAGTTGCGAAGCGTCGATCCAAGAGTCAAAACTGGGAGGATATCCTTTCCAACGTACTTTGACTTCTTTGGCACGTCGTTTTCCCACTTTTCGGGTTCTTCGATCGAGAATGCTTTCGATCTCGTACACGTCGTCTTCGTTTTTGGTCACACGTTGTAACTCGGGCAAGTAAAACATTTCTTTTAACACTTCCCGTTCATGTCTTCCAATTTATAGACGGGAGGATGACGCCACGCACACGTTCGGTGACACGAAACAATTCGGTGGTCCAATTGGGTAAGTAACCTTTCTCGAAAGTGCGCTTTGGTTTTGCCAATGCGTACCCAATCTCCTGATGCCAACACTCCACCTTTCTTGGGGACAGTCACTGTCGGGGACGTACCAAACAGGCGCTCGAAGACGGTCACTTCGTTGTCGGGAGTCACTTCTTGGGGGGCACGTCCGATGCTCCGATGGTAAGATTGGTTGTACGATTGGACGAGGTGTGGCAAGACGTCGATGTACTTGAGGGTGTGTTGATGCGTAAAATATTTCCACATGCGTTCTTTCAAGGTACGTTGAAAACGTTCCACGATGATGGCTTTGGTTTCGGGATTCTCAGTGGTGAAAAAAATGTATGTCACGTTTCTTCAATTCTTTTTGGAAAGCTTGGTTCAGAAATTCGGTGCCTTTGTCAGTTTGCCATCGAAGAGGGTGACGCCCACATTGTTTCAACACCAGTTTGAGGGCTCGCACTAACTCACTGCTCGATTTGGAAGTCAATGGCACGACCCAAGCAAATTTGGAAAAAACGTAGATGACACAAAACAAATATTTGTAACCACGATTGTAGGTGGCCAAATGAGAGACATCGGCTAAATCATTTTGCCATTGATAATCGATACCCTCCACTTGGGTGCGACTTCTGGAAAATTTTCGTGGAATGGGTTTGTGTAAGGTGTACGTGGCTTGTTCTTGTAACCAGCGTTGCACTTGAGGTAAACGAACACTTCTCAGTCAAGTTTTGGCAGCACGATACAATTTCTGAACTCCTCCGTAACCTGCAGGATGGGATGGATCGTAGTAAATG
The DNA here is from genome assembly GCA_016617855.1 of Megalonaias nervosa. Lineage (NCBI taxonomy): Eukaryota > Metazoa > Mollusca > Bivalvia > Unionida > Unionidae > Megalonaias > Megalonaias nervosa. The sequence goes on from JAECUM010057141.1 coordinate 8,385, forward strand.
CTGGCTAACACCTTCTCCATTTTTTAATAAGTGAAACACTGTTCACTGATGCTCCTCTTTTCTTCGTGTGGTAGTTTCTTGGATTGTAATGCTTTACGTGTCCGACGAGCGATAGATGTCGAGGAGGAAGATGTCTGAACTGGGGTAATCAGTTCTTGTTTCACTTCTGGTTTCCCTTCTTTCTTTTTCTCTTCTGAGGAAGAAGGGGTAGCCATCATCTTTTTAATACAACCAATTCTGGATGTAGGTGGTGTTGTTAACTTGCGTACTTTTTCTGGTGGAGTTTGGAGCTTTTCTTCTTTTTCTGTCTTGATCACTGGGACTAGTGGTGGTGGACTTTCTGTCTTGATTACTGGGGCTAGTAGTGGTGGTGGTGGTGGTGATGGACCTTTTATCAAGGCCTTAAAATCTTTCAGAGTGGGTAGAGCTGTTTCGTCTAAAGCTTTCTGGTGAAAGAGTTGTAGTCGTTGCAACAATTGACCGTACCGTTGAGATTTTTTCCGTTTCTGACAAATCCCTACGATCCGTCAATGATTGCAGTTCGTGTTGTAACTGGGACATCTCGGTCAAATGAGGATTGGGAGGTAAATGCGGGGTTCGTTGTTCTTGCCAACGATGGTATTCCATCCATCGTTTGTAAGGCACTAAAGCCAGTTTTCGTCCTTCCATCGGATTTCAAGGATCATGTCTGAGATCTTTTGACTCCAAAGGTCCCTTTTATCTTCTTGGACCTTTTTATCTTCATTCTCCCAGGATGTTTCCCAATAGTCCTTTCAGCAAGGGTCCTCCTATTGTTCCCATTACTCCTTTCAGTAAGGGTCCTGCTATTGTGCCCATTACTCCTTTCAGTAACATGGGTAAAAAGGGCAAAATTCCTCCGCGTTGCACCAACATCTTTTTCGTTTGACCAATGGGTATTTTCTTTTGGACCATTTGGCGAAGAACGTGTCGATATTTGGCTAAGCATTCTTTCTGGTGTTTAGACAAAGGTATTGTGCCTTTCAAGACATTCAGACAACATTCGCACACGGTATCGATGACATCTTTGGAGGCAGTTTGAATGAGGATTTTTCGCATGGGTGGAGGAGCTTTGGACAGGACGGACAATATGTCCCAATGTTTGGCCAAACGAGGTGGCAGTCCTTTCCTTTGGGGGGTAGAAGAGGAATGTCTTTTTTGGGGTGACATCTTTCTCGGTTGGTTCGTTGGTTCCGTGGCACACAGCAAAAAATACACTAACGTCGATGACTTGTGACACGGTTTTTTATCCTTTTTTAGGGAGAGTATCTTTTCGTCATAAAGGTGACGATGTGTTTTCCAAAATCGCCAAAGAATCCTCTTTGGTGGCTCCTCTTTTTCTTTGGACGAATGTGTCTTTTCAGAGGGTGACGTCGATGTTTGGCTAAGCGCTTTTTAGGATGACGGGATTGTCTTTTTCGTTTTCCTTTTCCTTTTTGGACCGAAGAAGGAACACGATGGTAACGGTGTGCACTTCTTGGAGGGGACATCTTTGGGCGTTTAGCAGCACAAAATCACTGATCCGTATTGTTTGCCTCAGGTCTTTTTATACTGGAATGCGTCGCCACTGATTGTCTTTACGTCGTATCAACTTGATGACAGGCAACACACGTCGTGGAGGAGTTCGCAACGGACTAAATCAGGACAGTTCTTGCTTGGACAAATCCAGTAAACTCTGTAACACACCCGTTCTCTCTTGGACTTTGATTTTGGGGGCAGATACTTTGTGAGCAGCGGCCACTGCCGCTAAAGAGGAAAAGGGTGTCACAGCTGGAGGAGACGTTTTTGGAGACGCTCTCTTGCGGGTAGAAGCTGTTTTCTGTGGACTTTTCTTTTTCTTTTTCTTTTACTGAGGCTGTGACCTGGTCTTGACACCGTTGCTCTTTTTCTTCTGGGTACGTTTGGGCGTGGCTTTTTTCTTGGGCACAACTTTGGGAGCATTAGGATCCCATTTTAAGAGGGAACGAATGATGACGCCTCCTAGAGAACCGCTTCCTCCAGGTTTCAAAATGATTTGCTTTTTGGTTTGAGTGTCAATGCGAGGATCGGCAAGCTGTGTCAAGGCAACTTTGTTTCTCTCAAAAAAACGTTTGGTTTGATGTGAAATCTGAATGATGCCTTGCAGTAATTGACGTGCTGTCACCGTAAACCATCGTAAGACTTCTTTGAGACTAGCTTCTAAGACACGAGCACGCATGTGTGGATTTTTTCCGCGACTGATGCCGTACAAGGCACGAGTCAATTTGATGGGTAGATGAGACTGAAGGGACGTCATGTTGACGATGTGTGAGACAGAGCCAAAGTGACCGAGGTTTTTATAGACTTTTTTTGGTGATTGTGATTGTTGTTAAGTCGACGACGGGGACGTGTACACGACAGGCCCTCCGTCTTGGCACCAGTGGTGAAACAGATGGGTACGAAATAGCAAATAATCGGGAATGGTGGGTTTTAAATCCATGAGTAAATAAGCGTGTGGGGTTTGAGTGGCTTCGTCGTGCGCATGAGTCAACCAAAGCGTTCCTAACTGTTTGGCTAAGACTTGTACTTGCGATTAATCTCTAGGGCTTTTAAACAACACCACGTAATGAGCATTGAGACTGATGGTACGATGGGCTTTACTTTGTTGAAACAAATTTTGGGTCATGTAAATGACACTGGCATGACGATGATGCCCTTTGCGCGTAAACCACAGCTTAATTTCTTCTTCATCTTCTCCTAACATGCCGTAAAAAATAACCAAATGAGTTTCACTAGGGTCAGACACGATCCCGTCGTCCTCGCCAGGAATGCCTTCCACAAAGACGATGGAATCGCCTTGACTTTCTCGCAGAAGGCTGTACGCCGATTGCCACTCTTTGTAACACCACACGATGCGTTGAGGGGGACGATCGATCAAATGATGTTTATGTTCTATCAAACGTTTGACAAATTCGGTTTTGCCTGAACCGCTCGGTCCGGCAATGAGCATGTTAAAGGGATGGAGAAGATACAAGGCCTCCCAACTAATCCGATCTACGTGTTCGTCAATGACTTTGACAGTGGAGGAAGAGGGAGCAGAGACAGTAGAGGTAGCCATAGTAGTGTAAGAAATGTCACTTTTGACACGAAGACAGACAAGACAAGAGTTTTTATACTTTTTTCAGGACACGTTTATTGTCATCTTTAATTGTGAACAACACAAAAGACAAAAATACATAAAAGCCAAATGAGCAAGTACATGAATAAAAGACACATCAAAACGATCATAGTGGAATATAAACAAGTCTCTGTACAACATTTGTGGTGATCAAGAGGTGAAATCGTAGGGGTAGTGTGTAATGTTCTTAGAGTCTCTACACTTCCTTGGCACAGTCACACAAGAGTCCTCCCGGAATGGCCTTTCGGGGATGTCGATCACGGTCCTGTCCTGAAGAGAGTGGTTTTCCTCGGTCACGACTTCTTCTTCTTCTGGCACCGTCACTAACACTGGTATAAAAGTTACTTTTTTCACTGAACGTTTTAATTTTTTAGGATTACAAATCTTTTGCATAGTGTGCCACTTCTTTTGTCTAAGCCTCAAAACCCCAACTTTTCCAGTCACGTACATCTTTCCAGTGAGGGTGTAAGTCACAAGCTACACACACGTCGTCGTATACATCTTCAGTGCCTAAAAGTTGACGAATCTTGTTTTCCCGTAGAGGTTGAGAAGTATCAAGATGAAAGCGCAAAGCTTTGAGCAGAATGAGTCTCTCGTGTACATTTAAAGGAACCACTTTCATGCTTTTTGGAGTGGTATGTACTGTTCGTAAAGAGTCCTCAAGGAATCGGCTGGTAAACGAAATCCCAGAAAGCAAGTCACTAAGACACACACTACACGTCGACCCCAATTCAATGGACACAGTTCTTGTAATAGACGATTGTAATCCTCTACCGTTTGAATAGTGTCATTGATTTCCTTCCACGGAATCTGTTGTATCACGAATGATAAAGGTCGTGGCATGGTAGTCCGTTTTTACACCCTCTTTGGAGTCAGGTAATAAGTGTACTTTTTGAACAGCCTCGATTTTATTTTAGTACCGTACCAAAAATGTTTAGTCACTAACTCACACACCACACGTCGCACAAAAGTTTCCTCTTGAACTAGAAAGAATTGTTCTTGTGAAGATTTGTTGTAATCCTCTCTCTGGTCCGTTGGAATTCGGTGTATTAGGATCACCTTGTAAGGTGAATGAGTGGCATCCAAAAATTTATGAATTTCACGCGATTCATCAATGTCTGACCACTGGAACACTTTCATCAGAATCAGTTCTCTTATAGCATTTAGGTACCAGTGGTTCAAACATCGGTGACGTAACGGATGCAATGGTTCTTTGAGTTTCACTTGTATTTTGACGAACTCGCGGTAAATGCGTTCTCTCAATTCCACAGGCAAACCACGAATGTTGTCTTGTAAAGTATCCATAACCATGTCAGTCAAACACTTCTCCTAGAGCGAAATTAATGGACAATGTGAGTAATTTCTGACCACTGCCATTCCAGGAATCAGTCAAGAATGTCAATAAAATCTTCAAATGTAAATGGTTTAAAGCGGAATATTAGGAAGAACGCACCCTTGATCCAGACAAATCTGACTTGTATGTTGACTTTTGTCAATTTCCTCTTGTGAATTTCTCGACACAAAAGTTCTACAGTCACAAATTAAGATTTGGCTCTGGCAAGTCACAGCCAAATTTCCTTGTAGATCTTCTCTTGCAATTCGTTTGGTAATGTTTGAAGATTATTTTTCAAATGGGGTTTAAATACTTGTCTAGGGGTTGTCCAACGTTTGGCTTCTAGCGAAGGAGCTGGTTTCTTACACGTCATGGCATGCCCACTTCAATGACGAGGTCCCACTAAAGGTAGGTAGTGACAATCCGGAGACCATCGAGCATGTTCCGGGTAAGCGCAATCTTTCTGTTCCCACTCGTGAAGTGACACACCACAACTGAAGCACTTGACTTTATCCGCTTCGCCCACGTAGATAAATCCAGCTCTAGCTAATTCTTCGGGGGTAGGTCCTCCCAGATATTTTGGCCATTTTCTTCGGAAGGTTTGGATCCGACTTTCATAGTCACAGTATTCTGGCAAACGCACAGGGAACAAATATTCGTCTTTCACAGGTTCATTTCGATGAGGGTACGGTGAAATATGTAGGAGTTTGCTCAGTTTTACATGACATCCGTAGGGTGGTATCCGCATGGTTTCATAAGGATGACATCCACCATGAAAACCAGTAAAGTGAAAAGGAGTGCGATAACCAGTGGTATCGCTTTCGCATCCGTCAGGTTTGACACGCACAGCATCACTTTCCATGGTAGGTATGGTAGTAGTAGTTATAGCAAAGTTCCCATGATGTGGTACTGAATCGCTGAGGTCATAGCGTACGGCATCCCTCCCATCGCAAGGCACAGCATCGCACCCGAGCTTGCTCTTGCTTGATACTTGCTGTTTGAAAGGATTCATCTTTCTCGTTTGGCAATGGTGGTGACAATGAACTATCGGTCTTGAAAGTGGTCCTTTTTTATATGCTGAACAATATCGTCGTGACCGTACGGTAAAGTGAAGTGATTGGGAAGCCTTACTCGCTTCTGGTACACGATTTGATAGACTTTTTCCAAGGGCCGGCTAACGATTTGGTGTGTGGGTAAACGTTTAATCTTGTGCGGTTCGTGGGTGGTCACTTTAAAATTTCCATCCTGTCCAGACTGCAATTTTTCTTTCAAGACGCCAAAGTTCACCAGTCGACTGGTGCGATAATCGAGAGTCAATCCTTTCACTTTATACTCCGTATGTACTTCTCCTTCTGGGTTTCGGTATTCGTATCCGTAATTTTTGGGACCGCCACTTGCAAAACTTAGAATCTTGTTGTCGGGATGCTCGTCCGTCCAGGCTCCTAAACGTTCTCCTTCGATGGTAGGGTGAGGTTGACCCAGACGATCGATGTAGATGCAACTGTCCGTGTCAAAATACAGCACACGATCTCCTAACAGTTCTAAAGCTTCGAACAGTTTTAAGCGAGCATGAGCTGTCACGTAAGCCGCAATGATGACATTTCCAAATTCGTCTGCTTCTACAAAGTCCATTTCTTCTTCGTAATTGACTAAGATCAAGTCCTCACGAAGGACGTCCACGTGTTTCATGTATTTAGTTTTGTCGTGAATCATCTGGAAGTAGCGCGAAGGTTCTGTCAAATACTCCGTGTTGGGTAAACACGGTCGTTGTGCCATTTTCCACCACAAGCAATTTAACATCACTTTGGCAAACGATCGCCTTCCTTCGTTTTTCTCGATGTGGTCTAAAATGATGCCTTCCTGCTCCCAGTATTTGTCTTTGAATTTCTTTTGGTCTTCGGGAGTGTGGCACCAGAAAGGATAACCACTGGCTTCTTGTTTCAGTTTCAAAAAGGCATTCACGTAGTCTGCAAAAATGCCTTTTTGTGTCTCGTCGCCCTTGTGGTATTTTTCTGTCTTGGGAAGGTGGTAAATTTCGTACACTTCTAACAGTTGGTATCCCAGGTCCAGAGTTTTAAAGAATTCCACGCTAACCCACGTTCCCGTCAAGGCGCGTTCTTCCTGGATGTGCTGACAAGGTCTTTATTGGTTGCACGTTTCGGCACAAGTACGGTACAAACGAAACATCAGTTTTTCTTGGCAATGGTGAGGTAAAACGGGATGGTACAGGGACGTGGGAGGCAAGACTTTGCACTTGATCAATCCTTCGTATTGGTGAATGTTGTCCAGGTCGATGTGTTCCGTCAACAATTGTGGGTACCCTGCAGGAAAGTGACAATATTTGCACACGTACGGATACAGAAAACACACGTCCAAGTATTTAATTTCTTCTCCTTTCTCCTCGTCAGCTTGGTACAGCAAACAGTTGGCATTCGTCCATCCTCCGTACAAACTGTCCCGTGGGTTCAGTGGGTCCACCAGCTTGTAACTTTCCACGATGCGTTTAAACTCGGCATCGGTTTACAATCGGTGATCGTACTCATGTTCCCACATTTCTACCACTTGGCATCCTTGCTCTTCTAACTTCAAGCGTCGCTGACTAGTGGCCTGGTACAAATCTTCCATGGTCCGTTGTAAAACTGATTTTTTGTGTTACGTTGAGGGTAGCAGATAGGACATCCGTGAAATAAGCAGCCGTTAAACTCGTACACGATCTGGGGGTTTTCTAAGTCCCAACCATCCACTGAATACCTTCTGATGGTCTTTTCACCTCCTCCGTTGCGAGCATGTTAGATCCATTTGTCTTCCTTGTCACACAAGTAATGTAGCCAGCGTAGGGCTTTGACCGAGTATTGACGTTTGACAAAATTGGTTGTTTGAGGACTGATGACAGCTAGGGTGTTTTCGGGCATGAATCGTTGACTGTACACTAAGGAACACGCTCTGGCAATGGTGCAGGCTTCTTTCAAAGGGTCGATCCCTCCGTGCTCCATGAATAATTCTCGAAATTTTCCACAGCAACGCCGTAAAATGTCCACGTTGGAACGACAATATTTTAACATTTCTTCCTGAAAGTCGAAAGGATCCGATGCGTGAGTCTGGTACCATGCGTAGAAAGCTTCTCGTTGTTCGGTACGCATGTTGTCGGGGTCGTGGTAGTCATTCTCAGGCAAATGGGGCAGAACGGCGTGTTGATTGGCTTCGGCCTTTGGCCATTTCTGTCATTCCAAACGTTTTAGGCATGCGACTCAAAGGCATGGCCAAGTAACTCATCGAATCTTTAAACTGCACTTGTCCCACTTGCATGGAAATGATTTTGGCTCCGTTCAAAGTCACTTTAGGACGTTCGGTACTTTGTTCCGTATAGTATGTCAAAAGAAACTGCCCATCGTATCCCGAGAAATTATGAGCCATCACCGTGGCATAGCGATGACAATCTCCGTAACGTTCGATGTCTTCTTGGCTCCATGTCTCGTCGATAGGGTCTAGGATCCATTGGGCGAAATCGGCCAGTGTGTTCGGTCCACGAAAGATTTTTTCACGTCCTCCAGGAATCTTGCTACAATGAGGGCAATGAGTAAAGATAGGCTCTTTGATGCACTTCTCACACGCTCGGTGAGCCACGCAGAAATTAGGAATGTGAATACCAGTCTCTTGCATGCATTCGAAATCGAAAAAGATGAAATGGCCTTTCTTCTGGTCATTATCTTCTTCTTTACGTTTGGAATGGTACTTTTGAATGTAGCATTGGTGTTCCAAGTCCACGACTTGGCGACAAATGTGACATCGCTTCCTTCCTGAACATACGTGCGCCTTGGTATTATTGGTACGTATGCCTTGTCCACAAATAGGACACAATCTCAGGAGCTGACAAGCACTTTTCTGCTGTGAACCTTGCGTCTTTAGATGTTGTTGATAACAGAAAGGGCTGGCAAACGTGCGCTGACAAGCTGGGCAATGCACTCGTTCTTGTCCTTGGTCCAGACAGGGCTTAGAGGCTAAACATCCCTCACATTTCGATCCACAATGCTTGTGTTGCTCTCGATTGTTATAGCCATAGTCACATTTCTCACAGTAATAACTGTATGACAGGAATGCAGTGATACTGGCAATGGCATCAAAATGTTCATCGTGATGATAGACGTGAATGTATTTTCCGTCTTTGAAATGTTTGCCTCGAAACAACAGAGGTCCGCGCACTTCTTGAGAGTGTACTTTCAAGGTGTAACGTGGAGCCAAGACGTCTTGCAACTTTTGCATTTCAGGAATGCCACAGGGTGTGTCTTTGGATATCCCCGCTTGCTGTAACAGGAGTTCTGCTTCTCTTTGTTGTTTGGCTCGGCTAGATTTCTGAATAGTTTTCCAGGCTCTTTTCCATTCTGCCGTGTCGTTCTTGTCGGCATACGTTCGTCCCACCACGATGGCACAGGCTAAACACATCTTATCTTGAGTGTTGTTAATTTGAATTATACTGCGCTTGATGCTACGAAGATTGTCTACCAAGAACACCTTTTTGCCATGTCCTGTCCCTTGGGGAAGAGACACGTGGGTCATGAACAGTGTCGCTTTTCCGTCGGTGATGTGAAACTTGTCGTTGGATTGTTGTACGTGTTGAATCTTGTCCATGACTTTGGAAGGTGTCGATTCTGCTGGGCTGCTAAACTCGATCCAAACGGGGGTCTTCAAACTGTCGTGATGAATAGAAAGTCTCAAGCGATCGTCTTCTTTGGATTGACATTGCTGTTTCAGTGTGGTTAACAACGAATCCCACACATCGGTGATGAACCCTTCTGCTTTCTGCAGTGGTACGTCGGACTTGAAATCTTTAAACTTCACTGCGTACGTGTAGGCCGTAGTTCTAAATTTTCTAGAGGAGCGTTTGTCCGTCTCTCGAATGTGGTAGTACTTTTCAGGGTTTACTGGTGGTGATGGACTTTGGTTTGGTGTAGACTCTCTGGGCCTAGATTCTGGCTCACTCATCTCATCTTCAAAATCGCTGGCATGAATTTGAGCCAAGACTTCAGCTACTGTGCGAGGCGATAAATCACGTTTCTGCCTCTTACTTTCTTCTTCTTTCTTTACAAAATGATGCGATCGTTTCATCTTGACTGCAAAAAGTCAAATGACTACATTTGAAACGCTATGGACCCCTATATATCCATGTCAGACTCAGTGTATATATAAAGGGTTGCTGTCTTCCCTCTCAGTATTCATTTCGCTCTCAAGCTGACCAACACGATGGAAGAATCCACACAGATCGAACTTCTGATTAGAGTTTTGCGAGGTGTCATAAGAAAATTTTCTTCAGACAAACCGACGGACTACTCTTCCTCCTTTCGAGATAAAAGTCAAGATACTTGCTATATCTGTCAGAAGGCTACTGATTGTCCAGATCGTCAAAAAATCAAGACCAGTGTCAGAAGAGACAAAAGTCAAGATACCTGTTTTCATTGTCAAGAGAAAGGACATTGGTCTTTAGACTGTCCTAAGAAAGAACAGGAGCAGGAGGAGGAGATGGAAGAAAAAGAGGTGCCCTCGGCAAAGGAAGAACCTCGACACGTTCATAAAGAGAAGACAGAAAAGAAAAGAAGACGAGAAAAAAGTGAGGAAGAAGAGGAGGAAAAAACTGTGAAAGTGAAGAAAATCAGAAAACAGAGAGAGTGAAAGAAGAAAAAAAAGACACAGAAGAAGTCTATGAACTTTTTAAAAGTGTTGTATTATGCTGTGTTGTGATATTGGATTGTAAATATTTGTACCAGAATAGACCAGACTGAAAAAAACCTAAGTGTCTCATGGTTTTGATTGTTTAGAATAATAAGGACCTACAGTCACGCACTCATAACGCGTTTATCATAGGGTTAAACAAAGGATTGTTGAGTTTTAATTGATTTTGGCAAAATGAATATTATCTCTTTTCGAAAGAAGTGAGTGGCCCTGAAAAGGACCGTTGGGTGTTTGTTTTTTTTCTTCTTAGAACAAACTTAGTTACGAGAAGCAATCAACTTTAACTGCATTAAGCCTTTCCCACGACCAAGGCCTACTTCTGGACTTGCTCCTGTCAATGATTTGGTAGAAGTCACTAGGGGTGATATCTCCGGTGTAGTAACAGGGTTAGACTGTTTGGCTCGGGAAGGTCTTTTTCTCTTGGGTCGTAATAAAGAAGTCTGATACATTTGTTTCAGACTTCTTAACTCGGCCAAAATGTCCAAGAGTACCATTACCGTTTGACTTTCACTGTTCTCCTTCTCTCCTAGACTTTGTTTCTTCTCTGCTGCTTTTTCCTGTCGTTTCCTTCTTGTCTCTTCTTCTCGCTGTTGCTGTTCAAGGAGAAATGCTTGTTCTGCTTCTTTCTGCTGTTGTAAAAATTTCTCCAATTCTTCTTTCTGTCTCTGTTTAAAATCGTCGACGTGTGGTAAAGAAGGAGAAGGTGACGAAGGTGCTGGTACCGGAACAAATTCTTATGAAGAAGAGAGAAAATCTGCTAAATCCCAATTGAAATCAACCTCTTCTGGTAGTAGTCCTGTGTTGACTTTGGTAGCCACTGCTATGCCATCGCTTCTCGTCTCCAAAGCCGGTTAAACCCAATTCATTGTCTTCTTAGTTTCCGTCATGTTTCACAAAACAATGTCGCATCGATTCACTGCACAAAGACGCTAGCGCACCTATATAGGGAATGTGACGTCACAGGTAACTCTCTTCGGATTTGAAGACAGACTCCGCGAAGTGACTGAATTTTGTAACGTGTGTTGGGATTGGTGAACAATTTCAATCCGTTTCGATCCGGTCTTCCACTATAAATAAACGCGGTTCACTTCATTCCCTTCACCTGTTCTCGTCACAAAGACGTGGACCAACGTTGAATCGTCTACCCTCGTATCGTCGATGCTGTTCCGTACGGACTTACCTATGTATGTGAGATCATCATGGAGAATCGTTAGGATCATCGAGACAAGCTTTTGGAAAAGAAGGACCTATGTGGAAAGACAAGGCTGTCTGAAGCGAGTCCTCATCTACGGTCCAGAAGTTAGACGAAGTTTAAGAAAGAGAAGAAGATATGTGAGATGCCCTCTATGTTAACGGAATGGTGTTAACATAACAAACAACGGCCCTTTTCAGGGCCACTCCACTGCCTCGAAAAGATTTATTCTTTCTTGCCTAAAAAAAAGTTAAAACATACTCTACTATTCACTGACACGAACGCGAATGCATCACACTTTGTATAGAAATGAAACAGGTGGCATGACATCACGGTACTTGCTACATTGTTGCAAGTGTCCAGTACCGTGACGTCACCCTACCTGTTCCATTCCTATTGTCCCTATACAAAATTCCCATTGTCCGTATACAGGCCCAGGGTGTGCTAGTCGCTATACAAAATTCCCATTGTCCGTATACTACCCCAGGGTAATTTTTTGTCCCTATGAATCTTGTCCGTATACTACCCCGGGGGGGGGGGGGTCTGTAATGTTAATTCCCATTGTCCGTATACCCCACTATACT
>JAECUM010057143.1:0-10926 GCA_016617855.1 Megalonaias nervosa
TGCCCTAGTTTGGTTCTGTGTGCAGGGCGAGCTTTAATCCCCCGCCTTCACTCTTGGTTGTTGTTGTTTTAACGTCATTTTTCCCAGCACATGATTAGTTATTTATGGCAGCCATTATACCTTGTGGAGGAAGAACCAAATACATAAGGGAAGGTACTGGCAACCTAGCTGAAACACCGAGCCTGAGACTCGAACCCACGCCAACAGAGGTGAGATGTCATTGATCAAGTCGAGCGCCTTTGACTCACTCGGCCACCCGGGGCCCCATCTCTTTTTTTTTTAAAGACCTAAACAAATAATAATAATAATAATAATAATAATAATAATAATAATAATAAACTCAAGTTCAGTTGGTTTTCTCTTCATCCCGTCCTTCACCCCTTTTTGCAAACTTTTCCAGATACCTCGTTTGTGAACAATGATGCTTGAATCAACTTTTTGTATTCTTATTCTGAGATGAAAAGCCTCAATAAAAGGAAAACAAAAAGACTATGGTCTACCGGAGCAATATGCTAGGGAAATGAGACTGCTAGTGTTCTAGATAAACGCCTAAACGTAAAATCTTGTCTGCGTCATTATAGGTCATCAAAACATGGGTAATAGTGACATACATGGTAAATGTTTATTGTCCTCTAAAGACACGCACGGCAGATCGGTATTTTCTAACACCAGCACCAGTGTCAACGATGTTAGTTACAACGAATAAAGAGATGACGCTGCTAATGCGTGCGACGCGACGATTATAAACATTGTCACATGCGCTTTTTAAACTGTCACTATCAATATTATTATCATTAGTAGTTGTAGTAGTAGTAATTGTAGACACAAATCTATGCCTTTCATAGTGCACCCAGCCTTTTGGCCTTGTCAGCAGGTGATCTGGGACATCTGTCTAGGAAAGTACTGGACAAATTGTTATTAAAAACAAAATCTTACTGAAACTAAAATGAGATATATGTAGCTTTCTCGCTTGATGTGAGCACTTGATGCTTGTGTGACAGATCAAAAGGTATGTTTGACAGATCGAAAGGTAGGTTTGACAGATCAAATATATTCCTGACAGATCAAAAGGTAGATTTGACGTGACCATGCTTCCACAAATTATATGTTAAACCATTTTAAAGTTAAGTTTCATTTACTACCTTCACGTAGAGTATAAACAATTTTCTTAGATCGAGTAAGACATTTTAGTAAAATTTTATAAACAATTTTAACCGCTGTGCAAGAAAACATTTGCACATTAAGAGTGCTGTCAAATTGTTCATTTTACTTACAGTGTAGATGTCTTAGTAATGATTCCCTAAAGTGGTACTGAAAATAGAAATATTTGGTATGAAATAAAAGTTAAATAATCTCTCTCTCTCTCTCTCTCTCTCTCCAAATTACAATCACATACGCATAAGAGTAATTATCTTAGTAGCTTAGTTTATGCTGGTATTCATATAAAGGACCCATTGAGAGATTGGTAAGTAAATTATATGGATTCTTTGTATTTTATTAAATAACCGTACTGATTTGACCAACAAAGTTATTGTAACAAGATTTATCGGATTCAAACATCTCTCTCTCTCTCTCTCTCTCTCTCTCTCTCTCTCTCTCATTGAGCACTTTATCAAATTTGACCATCACACCAAATCAAACATTAAAATGTTGGCCCTTGCGTTTCATCTGACCCGGCAAAGCAGAATCTCAATTCTACCCAGAAAATGTGCCCATTATTTTTAATTATTGCTGATAAAGTAATCCCCAGCTAATGTGAAGTTCCTTTTAACCAAAATGCAGGGAACATTCAGTTTCGAAAGGAATTAATAGGCATTCGACTAATGCTTTTGAAGACTCCGCCATTATTAACGGACCACTGAGTGTATGAATATGTATGATGGCATGCCGCGTTTTGTGATGAGGACCCTTTTGCCTTGGTGGGGGTCGTTAAAGGGAAGAGGGCTTAGAATCAAAAATACTTGCTGTACGTTTTATGTCATGGTATTAGAGGAAAGGAAATACACGACCAAACGAGATATATCTTAGAAATTAAATTATATCAATATATTTTTTGTTCTTGCTGTTAATTATTAGGCTTTGGGGTGGAGTAGTAATCGGGATAATCCAGCCGTCACCTTAGTAAGTGATAGTGTATGGCTCGGTAAAAATCGTCTCCGGTGCATTTTTTTTAATGTTTATTCCATGTTTTCAGTCTTGGAAGCATTATATAACGCTTCATGCATCATACTAATGGTTATCTCACATATATTTACAAACATAAATGACGTGTGATTGAAGTCTGTCACAGTTCTCATCGACTATCGTACATTGGAAGGCAGCGGTTTTCTAAATAATACAGCCACATACCGTATCTAATCGTTCATAAGCTTGAACAAACTGCAAAGAACAAAGATCCTAATCTGCCGTAGCATAATGCGCATGCAGATCAGGGTCTGCGCTGTCTGTTCTACTAATTAGTCCTAACAATCTGCACAGACCTATGTCTGCCTGCGCATAATGTGCTAGCAGACCTGGATCTATGCAGTTTGAAGCTGGGCTTGTACATACAGTTATTTACTTAAGAAAAAAAGAAACTTCCATGCATGATTAAACATGTCGCGCTTTATGTAAAGGTTGAATGTATCTAACACACAGTGGTAGATTTGAAATGCAGGTCCTTATTACGTGTAACCATAGCGACGGTTTTGGTTGAATTTGGTATTTTACGGCAGGATAACTCAAGTGGGTTTAGTTTAGTGCCGATGCATTTGGAGTGAAGTGCCATGTTTAAGGACACAGCTCCATAGTCGACCTGGTTTGATTAGATGGTGGGCTTGAAACCCGCACCCTTAAGGCTGCGAGCCCGATACGCTAACCACTGAGCTATCACGGCTCCTCGGTGGCGACGTATTAGCGTTAACGCATTGTTACGTATAGCTTCTTTTTTTAAAAAGCTAATAAATAAATAAAGTATAAAGTATTTATTTTAATAAATATTCTTTGATAATGTTTACTCACTATGTGCAAATGGCAGACTATTTTAAATTTGGATTTTAAAAGGATCAGTTTTCTAGGCAAAGTGAATTGTCGTTCCGACTTGGGACTGAAATTCTATTACCAGTTCGGGTAGTCATTGGACAAGATTGCATATCCTTAACATACAAAATAAGTATATCTAATATAAAAATACCCCACAAACTTCGCATAAAATTTGATACAATTCAGAAGTAAAACATTTTAATATTGAACAGTCACGTTTTTAACTGACTGAGTCGTAATGTAGATGATATACATGTACACTTATCCTTACAACTGCTTTACCATCTGTTATTTTAGTTTCTGCTTTGGAACTTGTATAACTGATGCAGAACTAATCAAATGTAAATTTGATGTATTCCATCAAGATTTAGGTATCTCTTGCTTTGATGTCTGTCAGAAACTAGACCCTAGATACAATAATATTACTTTGCTTTGGTCAATGGAGTAATATGTATTCCTACAACTACGTCTGAGTTTTTTTTTTCTTGACTCGACGGAAACAGCCGAGCGATGTTCCGATTACAAAAACTAATTACCTCCGAAATTAAAGAACTTGCCAACGCGCGAGAACTAATAATTTCCAAAACTGAAAAGTTGGACAACCGAAGTACTCCAATCATCATGGAAAATGTTATGTTTTACAAAAACACATGCTAACACGTTTTAAGAGGCATTTCCTTAGATCAAATTACAGTCAAGACACATATTAGGCTGACTTGAGCAAGTTATCACAAGAAAGTCAAGGTGTTACGTGTATGAGACTTTTTGGCTGGACTCCTAATATACTATTGTATCAGACAAGCTGGTCGGCATAGAGAAAATATACAAAATCGAATAGTGTCTCACCATATAGCACAGACGTTTCCTCAGCGGCGAAAGTGCAATGACACGAATGGGTGATTGTGACGTCGTAAATGGACTTCATCCCCACCTACCCACCCATCAACCTCCTATGTTGTAACAGTAAGTGTTGCCTCCAAATCGAATAGAAATAGTTCCACTGAATTTAATTTTCAAAGTTAATATCCAGATTGAAGCTTATCATAAACAAATATGAGCATTTATACTGGGATATTTGAAAGTGATTCCTCATCCGACTGATGTGAAAACTAGGTCAAGTCCTTGTCGCAATCATGGCGTTAAGGAATTAAATGCGGGACACTGGGTGTATCGACTGGTAAATATGACAAAAACAGTATAACCAAGCCTTATATTCAATAATTTCAACATTAGTACATTGTTTAGTGAACTGACACGATTTGCTTTTTTTCTCTCTCAAAATCTTGGTTACACGGGGACATATGTGATATAATTATTTTGGCATCCGCAACAGAAAAGACAACTTCTTTCAATCCAATCGAATGCGGTATTCTTCTGTAAAGAAAACATGACAGCTCTAAAAGCACGTATGTACAAAAATTCTGTATTAACACAATATGGAGCAGTATGCATTTTTTTGGTGTCAGCTCCCGCCCCTTTGCGAATTTTTCTTTCATAACCACATAACACAAATAAATATTATTTTTTACAAATCTTACGACAACTATTATATATAACATTTTTATTTAATTTTATTTCAAAAGAGGAAACGCGTATAAAAGTGTGATTCGCTTTAATGTCTTCCGCTCGTCAGGACATATTTGTTACAGGAGTTGGAGATATTTTTTTAGCATAAATGACGACGATATATCGAGGATTCGCGAACAACCTCCGTACTTGTCTTTCTCACTCAAACAATTTCTGTACCCGCCCTGTGAGAGGCCCCAGATGCCATGAGTGATTTGAAAGCGGCAGACGACTTTTATTTCGTTTTGATCAGTGTAATTTCAGCATGTGTCTTTGATGAAATGAAGTATAATACAGCCATTTCCTCAGTAGTTGGTCGATATGGGGTCGGGTTTCAGTTTTTCTCAACGTAGCCTGCGCCTTGCGCCCGACACACGACAAGTTTGATGCTATTCATAATGAGACGTTAAATCTGTAATGATGCTCCGCGGATCAAATTACCGGGGTCGTGGATTAGGTTAGGACACCGGTCCACAGCAGGGCTTTGAGTGCCCTGGAAATACCCTTAACTTTTTTTGCGATATTGCGTTTTAAGAAAAGTACAGCGTTCTCATTTGAGTTTAAAATGATCTTAAAATTTATTGGTTACAGGAAAGCATGGTTTCGTCTCTTTTAGTGTATTTGAAAGAAATACATTCATAACAAAAAGTCTACCTGAAAAAGGCGGAAAAGTATATCCAACATCTCTGATCAGAACGGGGAAGCCCCAGCATACTGCATACTTTACGTTCTGCAACTTTACTCATTCAGCAGATGCGTTTTCGTTCTTTTTGCTGACTTTTCAGTTACATTTCAAATATAATTTGTTATATTTGTAACAGGCGCAGGGCTAGATTCCTGTAAAACAATTAGTGCGAAAAATTTGTCCAACTGTAGTTACAGTGCTATAGTGGTCTCATGGCTAGAATAGGTTTCTTATGTTCCGTCACAACAATTTTGTTATTTCTCCGCGAAAAACTCATAATGTATGGCATTGGTTCCCAACCCTCGTGTCGCGACCCGAATCAGGGTAGCGAGGACGTTTTTTTTTTTTTTTTTTTTTTTTTTTTGTAGGGTGGCAACATTTATCAGAATGTGGAAACGGGGTCGTAAAGCTCAGAATAATATTTGGGGGGGGGGTCGCGGCCAAAAATAGTTGCGAACCACTGATCTATCGTAAAATTTTGTCTTGAAACCTTTTAATTCTATCCATACATTTTAACACAGCTTTTGAGCCCTGTTCTATGTAAATGAAAACATTCGTTTACTCTGTTTAAATTCATAATATCACGTTAAATTCTCAGCTGAACTAAATTAAGAATCGTGTTATTTTTTAAAATGCAAGAAAATTTTGGGAATTAATGTTTTCTTGCATTGTATGAGCTACATTTCTAATAAAGCAAACGAGTGGGCTGTTTAATGATTGTTTTTGTCGCTGAATTCTAGAGACCTATGGAGAAAATGAAAGAATAAATCCGTCCTTGAAATGAACAAAGGACTTATTTTTATTGGTCGAAAACTAGCAGGAATGCCATGGATAGAAAAAAAAGTATCGATAAGATGACCGCAAACATCTATCTTGATCGTGTACAAAATCGGGATTAAACGTTTGTCACCAATATTACTAAGACATTATCATGCCAAGTTTCGTGACAAATGCTTGCGTTTATTGCTTGTATTTTTAAAAAAAAATAGTTATTCTAAGCCATTAGCAACAGCAGCTGACACCAAGTTTAGAGGGTGTTTCGTTGTTGTCAACCCACCCGCATTGTTGACAAAATAGTTTTTGAATTCCTTCTTGCTGGTTCCTAAGTCTAATTTACCGTTTTAATTTTTTAAATATTGTATAAAATGAAAGCCTAGCGATTTTATTTCTTAATGTTTTAATGATGTCTACACACTTAGTTGAGACATTTATAATCAGATCGCTCGAGAGAATAATAAATAGATCGCCTTCTTACACAAGGAAAGAAACGCCGCGTGATATATTTAGCAAGATCTGTGACAGGAGCAGAATAAAACCAAATGACTCCAAAGATGCAATTTAAGCAATTATAAGCAATGGATGGCGTGCAAAACCACTCATCTGTAGAAAATAAACAGGTTCAGGAGATAAACCGGCAATATGCAATTAATATTCAAAGAACAGTCCTAGTTATTAATTGAATAAATCAAGACGTGCCTCAAAATAAAAGGTGGACTTTAACAACAATTTTTCTTATCTCTGTATAATTATTTTCTGAAAAACGTAATTAAAAAATATGTTAAGAGCACAAGCTTCATTGAGAAGGTAATGCCAGGATCCATTTTAACGCGATTAGCAGTATAACCTGGACAAACTTGGAAGGGGTGGGGTGGCCAGCAGCTTTTGTAAATGTCACCTCGCTGCCATCGCTGGCGTGGGTTATAAATCAATTTTAAACTGAACATGGTCAATTTCTTGACGCTATTACTGTCTGGTTTCCTGGGGTGCCTCGCAGGACCATTGTGGTTATTAGGTGATGACCGGACGTGATTACCGTCAATTTACGTGCTTAACTTCTATAAATAAATCCAAAATCGTTAGGAGAGTTAGCATGCACAAATGGGGTCCTAGTGACGCAACCTTTTCGTCTCTGTGGAGGGATTTTTTAATCTGAGGTGTGAAGTATCTCCAACAGGGATCGATTCGCGACACATGTCTATAATTTGATCATTAAAAGCTTGGGTAAAACTGTAATAAATAACAGAGGCATAGACAGCCGTTCTGAAGTACTCAACGACACTGGGTGTGAAGGGTTGAAGAAACAGAATGACATCATCCATTTAGTTAAAAACATGGAAAAAATATCTGATAGAAACACACCAATTTATTTCGGATAAAGACTGTTCACTGTACAGTCCACACATTGCCACTATTAAATCAAAAAGGACGTGTATTTTTCTTCTTCAAATGCTACTTCTAGTAAAAGTTTTGAACAGTGGGGGGGGGGAACCCCAAACAATTGACCCACATAAATTCATATTAGGTGTAATGAACACAAAAGCGTTTCACTTTTCTCGTTGAAATATCAGCATATAAGGAAAGCATACTCTAAATAAAATAACATCCTACAAAAATACAGTAACAACATTTATTATTTGGTACTAGCAATAAAGGCTACAGAGGAGGGCAAGAAAAGCTGTGCATTTCTGTTATATTCAGAGATCACGGAAAGTATTTCTGATAACATTACTAAATAAATTTATACAAAATATAGCAGATACTACAGATTAACTGCATTGGAGACTTTCCTTCTTTCCTAAATTGATGACAATTGTGTTTTGTGCCATATTAATTAAGCGATAGGTCAAAAGTAGTCTGTGTAAATAGTGAACTTGTCCCATTGGAAAATTATCGAAGTAGAACCAATACGCCATAAACAAGGAAATTTTCTCTATTTTCTTTTCAGACGTTTACCCCAGTTTAATATACTTTTGGATTGATAAATAACAAACTCCAACATGGCCGCAGGAGGCAAGAAAAGTGATCAGTGTCAACACAGTATCGTCAGCTGGATATGACTCTAAGCACTTTGCGCAGGAAAGTAACTGCGTTGCCCATTTAATGGCACTAGGTGGTGCTACTTGTATAAGTTACACTGTTGTAAGGTCGTGCTAGATTAGGGTATGCCGGAACTTTATTTAGCTGCAGACGTTTAATATTAAGCTCTATTTTTCATGCACCAGCAATAAATCATACATACATGGAACAAATACCCCCCCCCCCGCTTACTGTATATAGGGAACAAATAACCTCATCGCATACTGCATATAGTGAATAAATATTCTCCTTGCATACTATATATATTGGGAACAAATATCCTCCTCACATACTGTATATGGAAAACAAAAACCTTCTCAGTACTGCATCTAGGAAAGACTAATCTCCTCACCGACTGCATATATGGAACAAATAACCTCCTCACATGCCGTGTATAGGGAGCAAATAACCCCCTCTCATACTGCATACAGGAAAATAACCTCCTCCCATACTTTATATAGGGAAAAATTACCTCCTCAATACAGCATAAAGGGAAGACTAATCTCCTCTCCTACTGCTTATAGGAAACAAATAACCTCACATACGGCATAAAAAAGAAACAAATAGCTTCATTTGCCCTCCAGTTACAGTTAATAATAAGTAATGTTATGTTATATCATGTCGTATTGTGCTAATTTAGGTTACATGTCTTACGTTACGTTACGTCAGGTTATGTCGCATTATGTTATGTTATTTTAGTCAGTCTATCTATCTATCATGCATGCATACACACACACACACACACACACACACACACACACACACACACACACACAGAGTTTTGGGTCGTAAACAATTGTAAACGATACATAAAATATTTACAAAAAGACACATTTTAATAATCCAGAATTGTTTTAGGCAGATTCTGCACATCAGTTGTCATTGTTGTCATCAGCTATTAGTGATGAAGGTACGAGCATCATTTGCTCTCTGAAACACAACAGACCTGTAAGAACTGAGACATGTGAGTATTTTATGTAAGTGTTATGTTGTTGTTGGGGTTTTGGGGGGAGGTATTTTACGTTAATTACAATGCATCTCTGCATACTTCGCGATATATGGACGATTTTCGACAGAATTAAATTTTCAATTTTACAAAATACATTGGGTATGTAAGAACTACACAGACTGTGAACAATTCGGTATATATCGGGGATGGTACGTTTATGGTCATCGGAGACTATTATACTGCCCCTTTGGTCATTCTGTCAGTATCTTCGTACCTCATAGATCGAATGTCTATGCCTAAGCTATAGAGATAAAGGCGATGGTAGTTTCTGGACAAACGGCAAATAAGGATGACTTACCAACAGGTTTCAGCCGATCAGTCCATTAGAAGCAGTTTCAGATTTTAACCATTTACTGGACTGTATTGCAGTATTTTATTTTTTTTTTCGAGACAAAGTTGCTATAATTTCTATCTTATGGTGTCACAATTATATATGAGGCCTTAAATTCGAACGAAGACGGTCACGTGATATTTTTTTGTATATCAAAGTATAGTTGAACTTCCCCAATCCGCCTTCTTTGTAACCCGCCTCCCTCTGTTAGCTGGACATATTTTGGTCCATATAAAGACGTCCAAAATATTAAACAAACCTCTTCATACAATCCACCTCTGTAAAGAAGTAAACGCTATGGTATCAGCAATATCCAGATTAGGGAATTTTATACAAGACAAAAAGCAGGTTTTGGTTCCGTCAATTTGTCTCTATCTTTAATTTTGTTTGTGTTGGAAGACGTGCACAGTTTGTCAATTTGATAGGTAGGTATTCAGACTGTAGATATAAGATACCATATCCATCCATCCATCCATCCATCTAGCTAGCTAGCTAGCCTTCTCTCCGTATATATATATATATATATATATATATATATATATATATATATATATATATATATATATATATATATATATATTGTTACGAATATGTAATTAAATTGCTTGTGTGTTAGTTTTAAATTCTTTTTTATTTTAATTTTGTTTCATTACATTTTATTATAATGATAATTTTCACGGGATTTGACTATTTTCGAAAAATCACTTCTCTGTTTTGACCTAATTTGAACGTAAAAGGTATTACATTATCAGTATTTTTAGCTCACCTTGGTTGAGACGTTTTGCAAACACTAAGCGAAAATGATTGGTTATTACCAAGGTCATGTTCAACCCACGTGTTAGTCTGTTGTAAAGAGTTTCATTTTTAAATTCATTTCCAGTGTGGGAATCTGATTCTTAGATAGGGCTATTCTAGCCTACGTGAAAATTATCATATTTTTTACTGCGTTGTTCGGACAAAGTGATCATGTGACCCATCACGAGTGTCAAAATGACGTTTTAGTTGGGTTTAATTCTCAGTCTCAGTGTTTTCTGGTTCAGTCGTATTTTAAATCTTGAAGGCTCAAGAGGTTTTTATTGTCGTGGCCAGTTTGTTCTGAAGTTCGTCTATTTTTGGGGATTTAATAATTTAAATTCTCTAGAAAACAACACAAGTGCTTTTCTTTATAAATATTCTGGGACAAAGACGTTCAGTGGAAATTTATTCTGGAATTCTAAACAGAACATTATAAATTGTGATCCAACGAGGAACTGTTGCCTTCTGTACAACGACCTCATCTGACGTCATCGCCTTCCATATTGGAACTTCATCGAGATTCGAACCTGGATTCAATTAGAACTGTTTAGTGATAGGACTTATATTTTTTCAATTCTAGGATTAATTTTTGGATTATATTCACAAACTGTAAGTCCTATTTCATATTTTTATCTTGTTTTCTAGGGAAATAAATTATTTTGT
>JAECUM010057144.1:0-18434 GCA_016617855.1 Megalonaias nervosa
TCCATAATACATTTATCCAAGAGATACACACATAAATGTTATTACTAACCTGTCCATCCCTGTTGGCAGCAGTCTCCCTTCTGTGTCTCCCCAAATGCCTGTTTCTGTGCTGTGGTCTTCTTTGCCTTCTCTGAGGATTTAGATTGATCATCTCCTCTGTCTGTGGCTCAAAGAACTGTGTCCTCCTAGAGCCATATCCCAGTGGACTCAACATCTCACGCTGACTGTTGTCCAGATGTCTTGCGAAAACTTCATCTTCCATCAAAATTTCATGATTGAGCTGTCGCTGTAATTCCAGTGCATACTCAAAGTCTCTCTGTTGCTCTTCATCTGAGCTTACACTATTAATCTCTGATTCTGTTGATGGGCAGGATGTTTGTCTACTGAAAACTGAATGTCTTTCCTGGTTCCTATGCAATGACTCATGACTTCGGCTTCGACTTATAGCTTCTTGAACTGGAACACTTATCTCCCATGAAATGTCATTTGCCCGATAAGATGAGTCTGCATCAAGGATTTCTGGAGTCTCCTTTATACTCTGATGAAACAAAAAAGAATTCGCTGTGTGTACTGGGAGAGTCACCTCTGCTGATGGACTGATCTCCCTTGTTTTCTCATTGTGGAAAAATGCTTGACTATTCTCAAAGTTATCTTGGTGTGCAGTAGAACTCGTACCTTCTAAAGCATAAGTCTGAGGGAAACTACTTTCATCAGGTCCTCCAAACAGGTCATGATCAGAATGTGATGGTTCACTGTGATTAACTTGTAAATCAGTCTCTCTCTGATGCGTATTATAAGCCTCAACTTTAACATCTCGGAACTCATTAGCATTAAGTCCATATATTATAGATTCCTCACTTCTGCCATTCCCTGGAACCTCTGCATTGCTCTCAAATGGGCCTTCTATACTTCTTTCAGTGTCTCCAACTAAAAGTCTATTGGCTCCTTCTTGAAAATATATTCCTGAATGTGCAGGTGAAGGCAAAATATAATTTTCCAATGTATATCCATTTTCATGCTGTGAATAGCTGTCATTCATTTCCTGTAATTGTACTGTATGAAGTGGTACAGTTCTTCGACTTTCAGAACCATACACATTAATTCCATTCTCATGAACATATTCACCCTCATTTCTTGGATGATGCTGAGAATGACGTTCTTCCATCCGGATATTTCTGATATCACGTAGTCTGTAAATCCCAGAAACACCAGATATGTCTGGATGAAGAGCTCCTAAATCTACTAAAGTTTTTGGATCTGTGGATACATGCAGATGTTGAGGATCAGAAGAGGTTTCATTTAACTTGTTTTCAGTTCTATTCAGTTGCTGAACATAGTTTTCATTAACCATAGAAAGTTCAAAATCCTCACTCAACTCTTTCACCCTTGTTTCTGCATGGTCATACGACGATGATACAGTATTATCCAACAAAATATCCGATCTATTAGACAGGTCCGAATGTAAGACACTGGTTGTATTAGCTATAACTTCTAAGGATGCAACCTCCAATCTTTCATTACTTTTATTTGATAAAAAAATACTTCTCATCTCCTGTGGATTCTGATCATCTCTTGAAAGATCCAGGCTCTGTAATTCTTTATTAGTTCTCCCTTTATCAAAAGCCCTCGATGCATCCTCACGTGTGGTGTCCTCCTTAGTCATTGCTTTATCAATGGCATTACAATCTGAAAAGTTTAAACACAATAAAAGTTAAAATGAAAAGAATACATTAAAAAAAACTACTTGGTGAAAAGCTCTGGACAAATTCAAACATTGCTCTTTACAAATGAAGTTTCTTTTCGTGTATGTTTGAAACAAATCATGGATTTCTAATAAAGTCTTTACACAAAAGTCTTCCTCACATTACTAAACATTTCACACAAAATATAAAGGGAGTCAACCCTGCATAATGTTGATACCTTTTATAGCATACCAGTATATGTTACACATACAAGAATATTAATTAGTTTGGAAAGAAACTAAAATTTCTGCAATTGCTAAATTGAGCAAAATGACTTTAACAAGAATCTCTCAAAGGGAATCACACTCTACTGTCTTTAAAGAATTTCCATGAATACAAGATAAGACCATTTATTCATTTTACCTGTTGTGTGGTGAAACCATCTCTGATATTCTTCAGCGATAACAAGATTTTCAAATCTGCTGCTGTGGTGCACATACTCGATGTCAGATTGGCACCAATTTCACAAAAGAACTATGAAGACATCTTATGAAGTATTTTTGTGAAACCCCATGTCAATATGGTCATCCATTCTAGGGGAAGAGTGACAAGAAGATATGCAAAATAGCAACTGAGGCAGCCTTATTGGATGCATGATTGGTACCATCACTTCGGACCAGCCAGGTATCACAACAAGTCTATTGGTGAAAACCCCATGTTGATATCCAAATACAGAAGTAGAGATACAAACAGTGACCATATTAAGGGTCAGTTTGCATCATTTTCTGTTAGCACCAACTAGACGACATATGAAATTTTCTGATAAAAACCCATGGTTGCTATACTGGATATCAGATGCTCACCAATTCTATTTAGAATCAACAAGCCTTCATAAGAAGTCTTTTGCTGGAAGCACAATGACAATATGAACAACCACCTAGAAGTAGCTACAATAAGATTTTCATTGTGGTAACCATATTGAATAGCACCTTTCTCAACTAAACATTGTAAGAAGTCTTTCTGTGAAAACCCCATGTTAATATGGCCATCTGTTCTGCCATAATGATTCTCAAAATGGCTGCTGTAGTGGCCACATCGGATGTGTGAATCAACTAGACATCATAAGCAGTCTTCTGGTGAACACCTCATGACAATATGACTTTCTGTTTAAAGGAGTAGTGATAACAAGATTTTCAAGATGGCTGCAGTGGTGGCCATACTGGATATCATATTGGCACATTTTTCATATGCTCTCAACAAATCCAAGATATAGTTCCCTAATCCAGTTCACATAAAATTCTTGTCTCATAGGGAGAAGTCTATACTCTTGACAAGAATGCATTGCACTAACAGTGTATTCACTCTAGTTGTGGGTCAACGAGTAAGCACATGTTTTATACCCAAGTGGCACCATACCATCTCATCTCTGTCCTTTGTTCTGTTTAAGCAAATCATGTTTCTATAAGATCTGGGATAATTGGTTGTCAAATTAAAATTGCACAGCATTCAGATTCTAATAGATAATGAAATTTGTTATTTTGAGAAAGATGAAAGTAGTTCAGAGATCTGCATGAATACCTAGCTGATAAAAGAAATCTATTAAAAGAAATGTGTGAAAAAATATGGGAAATGTAAGTTGTTCGGTGAGAGAATAATTAGTGACATAGGAAAACATGTGGATTTATAATACAAAAGCTAAAATCAACAAGAAAAACCCCAAACACTCAACTTTAGATTATGTAGTTTGGTGTTATCAAAATCTTGGGTCAAAGATACTGTTGGCCTTATTTATCACTGTATTTGTGCTGAGATCTTACAAATTATAAATAGATTTGTTTCTACAAGAATAAATGTTTAATAAATGTCACAATATGTGTGTTTTACTCCTCTTGTATTTTATGTTCGCCATGTGCTTTTATGTTATATTTAGGTAAGTAAATGTTTGACATGTCAATCATTCATTCATCAATAAAACATCCACTAGCCTGTCTTACTTATTCATATCATTCCATAAACATCCACTAGCCTGTCTTACTCATATCATTCCATAAACATCCACTAGCCTGCCTTACTTATTCATATCATTCCATAAACATCCACTAGCCTGTCTTACTTATTCATATCATTCCATAAACACCCACTAGCCTGTCTTACTTATTCATATCATGCCATAAACATCCACTAGCCTGTCTTACTTATTCATATCATTCCATAAACATCCACTAGCCTGTCTTACTTATTCATATCATTCCATAAACATCCACTAGCCTGTCTTACTTATTCATATCATTCCATAAACATCCACTAGCCTGTCTTACTTATTCATATCATTCCATAAACATCCACTAGCCTGTCTTACTTATTCATATCATTCCATAAACATCCACTAGCCTGTCTTACTCATATCATTCCATAAACATCCACTAGCCTGTCTTACTTATTCATATTATTCCATCATACTGTATAATTTACAGCAGTCTGTGGTAATTTTGTTACAAACCACTTTTTGCCTTTTATATTAAGCCCAAAGTCAAGTATTTGTATTCCTTGCTTAATTATCAGCATGTGATTACCATTCTTATCTCATCAATTGGAAATGAAAGGAATGAGACTGAATATTTATGGTTCTCTTTGACATGGATTAAACTGTGTCTGGCAAGTGCTTTCAATGATCCTGAATCTGAAGAAGTACACATCTTAATTGAAGATGACACTAATCTTAATTGGATGAACTGTCTCTGATGGAAATGTATCATAAAACTTTTCTGTGAAAATCTGGAATTGTAAGCAGTGATTCATATAAAAATTTACAATATCTATTGAAAACCCCGACTATTCAACCACACATATCGAACTTGCTTCATTATATTCTGAATTTCCATCATAATCTAGCTGTTAGCATTGATTCTCTACAAATTTTTTTATAAACTTGAACATGATTTTTTTATAAGTATGTTCTTCTTAAAGTAAAAAAATCTTTTTCTTGCACATAATTAAGTATGTAAAGAAATTCCCATATTCAGATGTGACACCACTGATACCCGTGTGTGAAGAGAAGATGGGTGATGTGGAGTTCTGCATCCTGAAAGCTGATGGCGACTGCCCAGTTTCAAGGCCTTAAGACATTCCTGATTGAGGCAGTAGCCTCCAACTTGAATCGTTCCCCTCAAAGGAATGTGTTTAAGGCTGAAAAGTTGATTAACTTTCCAACTATTTTTGGACACCAGAAAAATCAGGGGGAAAAAAGCCCGAGACTGGTCTTTTTGTACACTCTCTATTGCACCTTTCAGGTTCAGCTGGTGAAAGAGGATGGGGATCTGATAGTGGAGAATGTTCTTGGAAATGAAGCCAGTAGACCTCCTTTAAGAAAGAAAGACCCCTACACCATCCATGATGCTCAATCAGACCCCTGGAAAGAAGGTTAGTCAATCACATACTGGGATGTTGAGAACAGGAAGAAACAGCGGAAGAAGTCTTAAATTCCTAGGGTAGCCCACTCTCCTTGGGGAATGTGGGGGAGAGTACAGAGATGTTTACCCTGGGATTTACCAGCTGTCACATCCAGGAAATAATGGCTGCGATGGAGCTTTGTATTGTGGACAATTTTGAGACTCCTGCAAGGGCTAAGCTTAAAAAACTTGGGAGAAGGTCTCAAGGGGGACTGCACTTCTTGGCTTGCTTCGACAGGTTGAGACCAGTGTTCTTGGTGAAAAGCCACTGAGGGGATGAGACCTCAGAGAAAAGTTTCTGCTTCAAGAAGAGCAGCCACAAGATTTTTCCTTTTTTTTTGATCCAGCAAGACCTTCCAAGTCTCAAAAACAACATCTCTGCTGTGGTGGAGCAACTCTAAATAGAGCATCGTGGACATGGATATAACATAATAATAATAATAATAGTGTGGACTTGGCAACTAATTGTTAGTGCTTTACAATATAAGTGAACACATAAAAAGATATACAAAATGAAAAGAGTGACAATAATTAAGGAAGTAAACATTTCTGTTCTTGCTGTTGAAATAAGTGATTTTTGAGAGCACTTGTGAATGAGATTGCAGTGTCCTTGAGTCTAAGATCTATGGGTAATTTGTTTGACGTAACTTGGCCCTGGTACACAATTCTAGATGAGGTGTACATGTGTGTGAGGTCAGATAGGTATAATGGAGCCAGTCAATGAATGTAGCATAGTGAACAGATTCTGTTTGATTCTGGACTGAATGGATAGCCAGTGAAGGTTACAGAGCAGGGGGAGGTGTTCTCAGTTCTTTGTACTCTAAGGATGATCTGGGTAGCCGTGCTTTTAACTTTCTGATACTTCTGTAACTTGGCTGGAATGTTTTCCATTTATGAATAAAATTTGTGTACTGCTGACATGTTTTGCTGTCTTTGCTACAGCCTTCAACAAACTCTTAAGTGATGCCAAAGATTGCTTCTTCAGAAGACAGAAGGGGAGAAGTCGATCAGATACCTTTTACTTGTCATAATAGTACAGGTTGACTCTTTATTCCCATCAGGATTGCTAAGCAGCTTAGAGACAGAGGGATATCAACCTGACCTCTGTTCCCAGACCAATTTCAGGAAGGTGCACCATAAGGTGTTAACCTTCACTGGGACACTGCCCTGGACAGGGTGCTGATCCTTCCTAAAAGTAAGACTCGCTCTCTTGCATTATTCCTACCTTCAGAGTGACCCAGGACCAAACCCACACCAGTAATGACATCAGAATGACCATCAGGGGTCTTTGGGTCTTGAATGATTTTGTGAAAAATGGAAATTTCATTATTATTCTCAATATAGATCCAAAAAAGACAAGGAGATAGAAGGGTTTTCTTCCTCCCTTATGTGTGAGGTGACTTTCTGCCAAGTCCCACACCTTGTCTCTTCATCAACATCAATCAGACATGTATGAACACAATCCATGCATGCTAAACAAGTGGTGAGGGTGTCCCATGGGGCCCTTTTATGCCCACACATTCCCACATCTTTCAAAGAAAACAACACAAAGAATCAGGAACTAACTATGGTAACAGATATCAAAGTACCACTGACTAACAGAGGTGCAAAAAACACTAAAAATAAATATCAAAAGAGCTTAATTTACCCACACTTAAGACTAATTAACACTTAAACTATATGAAAATAAAAAAAAAAACTAACTGCCAAAATACCTTTTAAAACTCAAACAGAGGCACTTTTCCATACATGTGAGTTGCACACATCATAATGCATACAAATATTCAAGAAAAAAGGTAACCTGGATGGGCCTTTCTTGTGAGAGTCAGACTAGGACCATGTTCTTTCTGTCTAGTATTCTAAAATATTCCATACTAATTGGAGGAAGGAATCTTTTAGCTTGGACATGAGGACTGGAAAAGGCAGGCAATGCAATAGTGGCTGGTAATACATGATTAAAACCATATTTATTTCCAGGCAACCATAGTGTCAATGGCAAAGAAAAGATCAGACTAGAATTATCTACCTCCAAGATCAAAGTGGCAGTATGACATTCAGTGCTAACAAATAAAGATCTATATACTTCACAACCTTATATGATGGCAGATTTCAAAGACACACTAGTCACTACTAAGACCATATATAGATGTTATTGGGTGGCAGATTTCAAAGGTACACTAGTCATTGTTAAGACCATATTACTGGGTGGCAGATTTCAAAGGTACACTAGTCATTGTTAAGACCATATTACTGGGTGGCAGATTTCAAAGGTACACTAGTCATTGTTAAGACCATATTAATGGGTGGCAGATTTCAAAGGTACACTAGTCATTGTTAAGACTATATTAATGGGTGGCAGACTTCAAGGGTACACTAGTCATTGTTATGACCATATTAATGGGTGGCAGATTTCAAAGGTACACTAGTCATTGTTATGACCATATTAATGGGTGGCAGATTTCAAAGACACACTAGTCACTACTAAGACCATATTACTGGGTGGCAGATTTCAAAGGTACACTAGTCATTGTTAAGACCATATTCATGGATGGCAGACTTCAAGGGTACACTAGTCATTGTTAGACCATATTAATGGGTGGCAGATTTCAAAGGTACACTAGTCATTGTTATGACCATATTAATGGGTGGCAGATTTCAAAGACACACTAGTCACTACTAAGACCATATTACTGGGTGGCAGATTTCAAAGGTACACTAGTCATTGTTAAGACCATATTCATGGATGGCAGACTTCAAGGGTACACTAGTCATTGTTAGACCATATTAATGGGTGGCAGACTTCAAAGGTACAATAGTCATTGTTAGACCATATTAATGGGTGGCAGATTTCAAAGGTACACTAGTCATTGTTAAGACCATATTAATGGATGGCAGATTTCAAAGACACAATAGTCACTACTAAGACCACATTACTGGGTGGCAGACTTCAAAGACACACTAGTCACTGTTAAGACCATATATAGATGTTACTGGATGGCAGACTTCAAAGACACACTAGTCACTACTAAAACCATATATACACATTACTGGGTGGCAGACTTCAAAGACACACTAGTCACTACTAAAACCGTATATAGATGTTACTGGGTGGCAGACTTCAAAGACACACTAGTCACTGCTAAGACCACATAAACACATTACTGGGTGGCTGATTTCAAAAGCACACTAGTCACTGCTAAGACCAAACATACCCATGTGAAAATCCCACAACAATTCTATCAAGCAAAGATCTAAATTGTATCAAGTTTGTTGTCCTGGTAGTTGTAAGAAACTTTTCTACAACTGCATCGACTTGCATTAAAGAATGAACACATTAATAAAAAGATACTGGACATCCTGAAACCAGCATACAATATTGTAACAGTTACTGATTACAAACTTAATTCAGTATCTTATTTATAGTCTTTAATGATTGTAAGATTGTTTTAGTTGTCAAAATCATACAATTATATTCAATATATATATATCAATAAAGTGCAATTTATGATTTGCATTCAGGCCAAACAAAAAAATATGTGTTTCCAGTCAGCCAATCATCCCTGTTTCTCAAGGCAAACCCTAGAACTTTTTTCCCCATGGTTAAAGTAAATCACAATAAATACATTAACTACATATCTTGTTTATAAAAAAAAAAAAATGACCTGTCCACCCTAATTTAGCATTAGGAAAAACAATTATGTCTTTGTGGAATTTGTAAATGCTATACAATTATTATTTGGTCTGGCATTCTGTTAAGGATAACAATTTTTAAAACTTCTAAAAAAAATACTGCTAAAAATCTATATGAAAAAATATATATATATCTATATGAAAATATATATATATATATATATATATATATATATATATATATATATATATATATATATATATATATATATATATATAAATTCAGATGTTGTTTTAAATCCTTTTTTAAATTTCATATATTTTTTACATTTTATAAAATGTATAGCAGTCATCTTATAAGTGCAACTAATGGACTTCCAGACTTAAGGAATGGTACAAGTACTTCCAATTTTCCAATTATGCAAGTCTGTTCTAGGACTTTCAAAAATGAAAATATTTACTTTTCATTCAAGCGATTTTCAATATGGCCATATTGGACATCAGGTAAGTCCATTTTCATTTAGACATTGTAAGAAGTCTTTTAGAGTAAAACCCACACTGATATGAACATCCAGTCAGAAGGAATACTGATAACAAGATTTTCAAGATGTCCACTACGGTGGCCACATTGGACACCGTATTTATTTAGCACCAACTTGAGATGATAATATGTTTTCTGGTGAAAACCCCATGTATAACATGATTTTTTTTAGGGGGAGGAGTAGTGATAACAAGATTTTCAAGATGTCCACTACGGTGGCCACATTGGACACCGTATTTATTTAGCACCAACTTGACATGATAATATGTTTCTGGTGAAAACCCCATGTAAAACATGATTTTTTTTAGGGGGAGGAGTAAGAAGATTTTCAAGGACTGTCATACTGGACGTCAGAGTGGTACTATTTTCATTTAGCATCAACAAGACATCATGTGATCAAGACACATATCTTAGTTGTACTTGTGCCAAAATTCAACTTTGTTTTTCAGTGCTTTCACCCTCTAATCATAAGAAAAAAATACAAAATGAACAATGACCAACTTTAAGGTTGTATATCTCTATCAGTATCAGAGATATTTAAAATTTTAGCTCAAATTCAAATTTCCCAGGTCACAAATATGTAGCATAATAAATTTAAGCCTATCTGTAAAATAAAAAAATTACAAACATCTGAAAACCCTCTGCTGTAAGTCAATGAACTTGCAGGTAAAAAAAATCATGCTACCCTTCTACACCTCAATCTGTCATAATTTCATAACTGGAATTTTTTTTACAGAAATTTTAAATGCAGCCATTACACCTACAAAAGATGTCATGGAAATCTGAGATTTTGGGTGATTTGACCTTATGCTGATATGACCACAGATTCACGAGGAGTAGCAATATTGTTTTCAAGCTGGCTTCTGTGGTGACCATATTTTGGATGTCCCAATAGCACCATTTTGATTGAGGACCAACTAGACAATAAAATAAATGTGTGTAAAGTTTCATGGCAAATCTCCAAGTAGTTTAGGAGAAGTAGCAATATCACACGTACTAACATACAGACGAACGATGGACAACAGGCCTCCCATAAGCTCCTTTGGTTTATCATCAGTACAACCGAAACACATTACCTGCTGACACATCAAAAACATCCATTAAATTTCCTGTGTCTTGCTCAAGGTCATCTTCATCAAAGGAAGCAGTATTCAATGAGTCTAGAAGCATATCTGTGCTATTTGCAGAATTTATCACCTCACTAGATTCAGCCTTCATATAATTATCCTCCTGTGATTTAAGTAAGTTTTGATCACAGTGACTATCAACTTGTACAAAAACACTTTTGTCCTTTAGTTCTTGCTTAATATGGGCCATATCATTTGATGCTTTCACAACTTCAGGACCTACATGTTCTTTGTGCGGCTCTTCAACCACTGAGTAGAAATCATGTAAGCCAGTTTCATAACCATTATTTGTCATGAACTGATCTCGATTTTGTAAGTCAAAGTGACATGTGTAGTAAATGTGGCCAGAGAGAGGCTCCCCCTCGTTTGATCTTTCATGGGTATCAAGAAGCCTGTAACCAATATTAAGCGACTCTCCCTGTGAACATTTAATTGTCTCCCTTGTCTGCCCAGCTTTACAGTTTGCAATCTCCTCCAATGTCTGACATTCTTTGCTTAAGTCATGTTGTACAGATTTGTCAGAGTCTGCATATTTTTCTGCCCTCAAATTACACTTAAGTGTTGCATCTGTCAGGTTATCTTGTTCAACTATGAATTTTCTTTCCTGTGCCTTGGTGACATCACTGGCTAAATGACACTTCCTTCTTTTGATATGCATGGTATCTATATCCAATGCTTCAATTTTTCTTATCAAATGCTGACGGGAAGATGAACAATTATTGTGACTGGATCTTGAACAGATTTCTGAATCAGACTTTACTCTACTCAATGGAATAATCTGCATCTCATTTTTGTCATGCATTCTGACATAGTAAGGTCCAGAACTATTATGTGCACGGGAAACAGGACCTTGCTGAGGCTCTGCATGTATGTCAGTATACAAATTTTCTTGTGCCACTGCTGGAAAGTGAAAGTCAGACCTTGATATTTCATCTTGCTGACGACTGCACTCTTTAAGGCCTCCATATTCTGTGTTGCTGGTCTCAAAAGATCCAGATCCAAACAGCATATCATCTGGAATACTGGAAACTGAATCTCCATCAGACATGCCTGGCATCTAGTCATTCAGAGAACTAAAAATTAAAAACAGGAGTGAAAGAAAAAAAACAACTGTGATAAATGAGAAAATTATAGCATAAGCATTGCTACTTCTTTTAGCTAATTTCATGAACCAAAATGTGAAATCATTAATTTTTTTCCGGTTACCAAACATTTTTTTAAACAACATTTCTCAGCATATAAGTTCATGGGTTGGGGATAGAATCATATTCTTTCAACAAATGGATCCTTGCTCATTGGGTCATGAAATTTCTAGTCTGTAGCTGTCATGAAATCTATGAAAACTAGTATTTAAAGAAATGTTCAACTGTGGATAATTTGCAAATAACAATTAGAAACTATTATGATTGAAGGAAACAAGCGTAAGGGAATGGAAAATTACATTAATTTACACTCAGTTTTGGACTTACTTTCTTCTTTCTTCTTTGTGTTTGTTATGCTAATGGATTCTTTTTTCTTTTCAAACAGTATCAATGGCACAAGAATTATGATTAGTAGCATCAAATCAATACTTGTTTAACTTATTGAGCTTCAGATCGTCCTTTACCATTTTTACTCCGATTATTCTAATTTTTCTTAGGTTTGCAAACATTTTACCATCGAAAATCCATGCTGCCTTAATTCTACCACTGAAGATCCATGTTTCCCCTATGACTTCCAGCATCTTAAATTACCTGGAATTCAAATGTTTGCCTCATGAAACCTTCATTACAATTCTGGATCTCTTCAAGTTTTTCTATTTAGAACTGCATTCAACCCTTATCTATCAGACACAAATTGACTTATAAACTGTATTCATCAGCATACCATAAAAGGCAATGGGTGATGGAAACATCTGCTTCTGTTAACTGAATCTTTACCTTTACAGACTGATAACCCTCAACAAACAGGATTGTATAGATTTCTTTCTCCATTTCATGTATTGTTATTTTTCCTTGTTTAAAGGCCTAGAGATTCATTCTTAGCTTGCAGGACCTTTGTGTGTGTGTGTGTGTGTGTGTGTGTGTGATTTGGATTTTAACATAGCATTAATAAAATTTCAGTCATATCGCTATTATGTCTGCAGGGTGACAGTTTATAGTGAGTACTGTGGCATTATGCTGCAGACATGTAGCATCATGTCCCACCCAGTCACATTATCCTGACACCAGGTCAACCAGTACTAGCACTAACCTATTAATGCTGAGCGCCTAGTGAGGCAGCTGCCAGTACCATTTTTATAAGTCTTTGGTAATACTGGGCCAGGGTTTGAACCTGCGACCTCCCGCATCCGAGGTGGACGCTGTAACCACTAGGCCACTGGAGTGGTCCAGGACCTTCGATGTTAATTAAGTTTTTGCACCAACAGAGGGGTTGTTTGGGTTTGTGAGTACACAACTAGATCTTACTTCTGTTCTGCATCACACAGTAGATTGCTAGCTTTGCATGGCTATTTTCACTTTCTGAACCCATGAGATAAATTGTTCAAAAATACATGCCAATGACATTTTTTAATATTGTATATTTTAAAATTTCCAAAGAGCAAGTTTAGAAAATAGCAATGCCTAGACTGATTCATTTCTGTATTGCAAGGGCTGGCAAAGCTTGTGTACTCTACTATATATAGTATGGTTCCCTGCATACAAAAAGCTTAATTTTTATCTGCTGTTTGCTTCAGTGAACACATTCCTAGTAGGTAAAAGAGACTCAAGTATATGTTAACTTTATCTACTATATGAGATTTGCAAAATAACATCTACCTGTGCACTATCACTGGTGTTCCAAAACCCCCAATCAGATTAGCAAGAATAATAAAAATCACATGACATAATGGTGTGCTTGACTGCATAGTTTTTATTACAAGTATCTATCATGTTTATGTTTACATACAGTTTACTGACTTCTGCAAATACAGTGCAGTGTGGGCTTGCCATTCAGATGTAGCTGATATCACTGTAGTTGTTACTGTTATTATTAGTATTATTTACTTGTTACTAATTTTAAACATTACCTAATTACTACTATGTATTATTATTATTATTATTGTTGTTGTTGTTCAGTAGAGTTCAACATTAATATTTGACAGCATGTGTGGTAGTGTTACAAGCACCAGTTCATAGATCTAATAAAATCTGGGGAACACGAAGTGGGACAGGGAAAGAGAATCACATAGCCAACTTGGATAAAAACAGCAGTAGTTACTGTCCAAGTCAGTGAGCAAATAGTCATCAGAAGAAAAGCTCTCGGTTCCATTGGATGCTGAAAGTCCAGTACCCTAAATCTCCAGAAACTGATACTTGATAGGAAAAGTGTAGATCCAAGCAAGAAAAAATAAAGTCCATTTTATGGGCATAAAGACTATATTAACAGAGAATGAAAAGGACTTCATTATGGTTAATCTAACTGACTTCCATATATTTATTTCAAAATAATTTTTGCTTTTATCTTCTTCAACTACTGGATATAAAAATGCATCATTTCTGTTCATGTAACTATTGTTACTGCCAATAAGGGCTTTTTATCTTCAACCTCGTTGGGAAAATGTACATCTACAAGATAAAGTTTCAGATAACTAAGGGCACAGGCCTAGACAATGAGGTTCCAAAGGTAGCAAAGTCTTAGAACCTTGATGGTCCAAGAGATGATAAATATATTGTTCACCAACTGCCTTTCTGATAGTCATAAATGGCAGCACCTGCTGATAAACAACTTTAATCCAACTACGTACATTTCTAAAACAACCCCTTGCATTAGTATCAATCACAGGACGCTTTGCATTATTTTTTAAATTTACTGACTCATTAAGATAAGATTTATTTATAGCTTGATTAAAGCAACAATTAAACACAAGACCTAATGAACTTTTTACCAATTTATGTAAGCGCAAATTATATCCTGGATATTTCATTCTTATAGTAGTAATTGTAGGCTATTAAGCAAATTTTGAGAATTGTTTAAAAGAAAATGTGTCGGCTGCAAAAGATAATTTTATTTGTGCATGGCTGTCATAAATGTACATAAAATAACAGATGTCGTTATGGCTCATCAATTTCTAGGTCATTACAAATATTTTCCAGTATCCGCAACAAGCTGAAATAAACTAGTTGAACATAATAAATTTAAAGGTTTAATTCCTGTAGAAACAGCCATGTAAATTTTGCAAACAGTATGGTTTTTCTATTTAATTTGTTTGTCTTGTCTATGTTTTGTATATGTCTTTGAAAAAGACTCATTAAAAGTCGAAAGCGCGCAGGAATCATCATCAGTCCCGTAGTCTGGTAGACCGTTGGGGCACCGCACAAGACCAAACAACCAGCCTCCTCCATTCCTCTCGATTTTCTGTCTTTCTCATTGAGTCGCTCAATGTCAAGCCTGTCCACTCTCGAATGTTGTCTTTCCACTTATTTCTCTGCCTGCCTCTCTTTCTTCTTCCTTGTACAATGCCTTCCAGGATTGTTTTGGCAAGTCCCGATGATCGTGAGACATGCCCATACCACTGCAGTTTACGTTTTTTCACTGTGGTCAGGGAGTCTTCATGAGGCCCAATGGCTTGTTTGATCCTTTGCCGTATTTCTTCATTGGTGACACGGTCTTTGTATGAGATGCCGAGGCTCTTTCGGAAGCACCTCATCTCTGTGGCCTGTATCCTTTTTTCTAAGTTAGCTGTTATGGTCCATGATTCACAGGCGTAGACAAAATATGGAGATCACCAGTGAGTGCATCAGTCTGACCTTTGAACTGAGTGAGATGTTCTTGTCGTTCCAGATGGGCTTCAGTTTTGTCAGCGCTGCTGTTGTCTGCGCAATCCTGGATGTCTATGTCTATAAATACGTTGACGTAGTCACACTTGACTAGTAAGCAATGGGTGGTGCGTGGTCAAGGATAAAGAAAAGACGGAAGTGATAGGACAGTCAGAAGAATAGTGACAGGAAAGGCAGAAATAAGTAAAAGAGTGTCAGTGTACGTTTTCGTTCCTTCATACTCAGACCAATCCGGCTACCGTAGCGGCGATGAGATATGAAACCTCAACCGACATAGCCCTGAGAAACACTAGGTCTTACTTGTAGATGACTAGTTCATTAAAGTGTGATTTTGGAAAGCTCCTGCTTGTGAGATACCAAGTCATCTAGATATATATATATATATATATATATATATATATATATATATATATATATATATATATATATATATATCCTTCATGCTTTTTGTTATTAAAGTCAGTGGAGTCTTCTTGTTACCAACAAACAGGGGGGGGGGGGGCCCCAACCTGTAACAATATAACGTGTTATATCGTTAGGTAGGACCCTCACCACCATCTTCTTGAATACTAGACCATCTTGTAGCCTACCTTATCTCCACGTCTGTATTAAATACTATAACCTTCTCTAGCCATATTGGTATTCTCCAGTAGAAGTTGTACTAAACTTTATGAAGTAATGAACTAAAAGGAGAGGTTTTTCCATTGACGCACAACGGAAAACCCCCCAAATGATTATTTTCTGCCAATCATTGCCGACTATTTCCGTTAGTTCTTTCTTGATTTTGGTAGCGCTCTATAGTTTCGTATTTTGCATAGACGGTTATATTTTGAAAGAGAGAATTTCCCCGGCTTTCCTCTCTGGTTGTACCGGCTATTTAAAAAAGAACTTAGTTTACTACATCTTAGGTATTGTTCAATAGTTTTTGATTCCCATTATATTGGTGTGTGATTGATGGGTATAATATGGGTTATAGAGTATACACCTTAGCTATAATTATATATATATATATATATATATATATATATATATATATATATATATATATATATAATAAGGAAGAAGAAGAAGAAGAGCCGATAGCCTTTTTACATTTGATATATTTGGTATTTCATTCATTGCTCTTTTAGAAGCTGGAAAAGTCTTATATAAGGGGTGGTCTGGCCCAAAACCCTGTTTGATATTAGGACGAAAGCATGATTACCCCCGTATCTAGTCATTCCGTACCCAAGTCGTTTCGTACCCAAATGAGTCGTTTCGTACCCAAAGTTTTATCTGCATTCAGCCCCATTATTAAAATATCGCAGAATTTCTAGTTGCTTTGAGAGGATAAACATTTGTGATTTTTTCAGCCACGTTAGTCATTACTAAATAATACCAAGAAATATGGCAATGTTTGTTAATTTAAACGACAGAGAAAAGAATGGACTTATTAAGGTATTTAAACCTGGCCAACGTCTTATTTTTATTTTTACTGGCAATGTGAACTTTAGCAGCAGAGAGGCTGAACCCTACAACTTTTGTAGAGACATTATTTTTGAAAATTAAGGGTTCCTACGAAGGCTGAAAAAAGAAGTTTTTGCCTTAATAATGAAAACTTCTTTAATTGACCAGATTTTTTCACAATCTGGTCACTACGCGTATGTCATTCACCCTCTCTGCTGCTATAAATTAAACAGCCATTATAGATATTATCAATAATGAGTATTGGAGAACCACACTCAGCTAAATTAGCTCTACTGCTGCTATGATTTTTATCCAAAAATTATATCAAGTCCGTTGCGATATCTTGACCTAGGATCATGTAAATTTATCGTTACAAAACCAAAGGGAGCAACTTGTGCTTTTGAAAAGAAATTTTTAAATTTATTCATGTCCATGTCGCCTGAACACCAAGTATAATAAATATTCTGCAGCGTATGATTATCTACTCCGTTGAACACAACTAAAATGTTACAATTATCTCTGATTACTTTTGGAATTTGTGTATATCTCTGTGTAACATAAATCACGTCTGTATTTTTATGTCTACCTCTTGAAAATATTCTAGCTGGATTTGATTGTTTGTCCAGCATAACATCATCATACACTACTAAATTATTAATGAATCCATTCAGATCATCTACGGATGGCGCTTCATCAATATCAGTAATAAAGTCTATGACATTGTCTTCATGTAACGATTTTGCGTTTTCATTAAAATCTTTAAGTACTTCGTAACATCGCTGATCATCTACAGATGGCGCAACTAAATACAATTTATCCCACTTCAGCCATCGCATTATTAGATTAAGCAGTAATTGCGTCTTTCCACTTCCAGATGGGCCTATTATAATCATTCTGATAGAATTTGTTAACGCTGGATGGTGCTTTACTGGTTCTTGTTTTCGTGTCGCAGAAAAGTCAATTATATCCATATAATAAATAATATGAGTCTATATTGTGTTCGATGCAGAGCACCTACCGATACTACTGAATTAACGACAGTAACAACAAAAAATAAAAGACGTGCACTTACAGGTAAGTGTGTGAAATGTGGCACCAAGAAATACAAATTTGTCTCCATGACTAAGTCAGGAACAAAGACAGGTGGGGATATTGCTGCTTCGTTAGGAAAATTACCAGGAACTCCATGGGCTAAATACCCTGGTGAGAAACATTTACCCGGATATAATTATTGTGGCCCAGGAACTCGACTTGATATCCGACTTGATGATCAAGATCAACCAAAACCAGGAGAGTATCCAGTAAATAAGATTGATCAAGCGTGTCATGTTCATGATGTCGCGTATAAAAGTAAAGATTTGCAACACCGACATCTCGCAGATGTGAAATTGATTCACGCGTTAAATGCTATACCTAATAAATCTCTCAGAGAAAAATTAGCTAGTTTCCTAGTAAAAACTGCTATGAAAGGTAAACTAGTGTTAGGGGCTGGCAATTAATTATATAACTATCATAATGGAATCTGTTTATTATTCCCCGAGAGGATTCTGGAGAGGTAAAGCAGCGATTAGTAAACTCGCCGAAGCAGCAAAAGTTTCACGTGATGTTGCTGCATCATGGTTAGCACGACAGGCAATATGGCAAATCTTCATAAGTCCACCTAAAAGAATTCATTACGCGCATTTTGATGTTAGTGTCCCTAATGAAGTTCATCAAGCAGATATTTTGTTTTTACCACACGATACTATTAAAACACGTGG
>JAECUM010057146.1:0-25154 GCA_016617855.1 Megalonaias nervosa
TATCAATGATATACCACGAGAAGAATACATTTTTCAGTAAAAGGAAACGAGGCTTGCCGAGTTTCCTTTTAATGAAGCATTTATACAGCGAGTGGTATATAACTGATACAGCGTACATACTATACATATATCTTAGTTATATCACATACAAATATACATGTTTGCCTTGTGAAAGGAGTTAAGACTGACTACGGGCAACTGTGTATTGACCGAGTGAATGAACTCACATCCCTGCCGAGTATGTCCTGTACAAGATGTAGTTCTATGCCTTTTTTGGCTATTCACAATCACTTTGAATATTGATAAGTTCATTGTTTTCTATCTGAGTTGCTATTTTTACTCACATTGATTAAATCAATATAAGACACACTTATGATTTATACATGAAAGATGGTTTTAATGAAAAAAGAAGAGCACTACAAGCACATCGTTACATTCTTGAACACTGAACGCTCAGCCATTCACATACATGCGCATGGAATGTAGTGTGGAATAGAAACTAAGTGGAATGACGAATCAACAAGATGCAGCTAAAAATTTTAATATGTTTACAGTTGACCTAAGTCATTATTCTGCTTTAATTAACATTACTACCAACCATAAAATTTTCTCTCTCTCTCTCTCTCTCTCTCTCTCTCTCTCTCTCTCTCTCTCTCTCTCTCTCTTCATTTGGTCGGTTTGATTTAACATTTACCATCATTCTTCATAGATTCAGGGACATCGAGGTACGACACAAGAGAAAATCATCTATGCTCGTCTCTTAGTGGATTTTCGTCCGATTTGCTTACGATGGTCAACAGAGAGAGAGAGAGAGAGAGAGAGAGAGAGAGAGAGAGAGAGAGAGAGAGAGAGAGCGGCGTTTGGACATTTTCATATTCAATTAATAATAATTGATTTTTAGAACCTTAAAATAGGTTTAAGAAACAACAACAACAACAACAAATTATTAAATGCATTACATTCCGTGTGTCCCGTAACCAAGACAGGCTATTGCAAGTTTGTATGATTGTATCAATGATTATATAAACACTGTAGATAAATCCCAAGGGACGTGTACACAAACCGTTACGACAAACCGTAGTTCTTGTAGGTTACTTGCTGCAAGTTCAGTTTCAAGGTTTTCATCCAGCCCAAATTATTTTTCTCTCACTCCCGATTTCTGCGTATTTTGTCCCTTATGCATGAGAAGGGAGGGGGAAACGGAAAAAGAAAGGACTGCGATGAAATTGTGTATCATGTAATATTTATTTACAAAACGGGGATTATTATTATTATTATTATTATTATTATTATTATTATTACTTTTATCGTTATTTTCATACATCACTAACGATTTATAAGTGGAAATTCATCATTGATCTATAGGAATAGAACTGACAGCACACAGTTCCAAGAATATTTACATATTCGTATTATTGTGTTACAGCGAAACCGTCATTACGGCGACAGTTCATTCTCACTGAGTAGTCATTACGGCGACAGTAGCATTAGGATGACAAAATCTGTGTCACCCTAATGTTTGCTATCCTTAAGCAGCAGGGAGGGCGAATCCTACAACATTTTTAGGAGGGTTATTTTTGAAAAATAAAGCTTCCTACAAAAACCAAAATACAAGATCAATGACGTCAAACCGTAGCCTCTAACCGACCGAATCATTTCTAATTGGGTTAGCTCATTTTTTGACTTTATTTTTAACGCTTGTGTTTTTGTTTTTTAAGGCGTGTTTGTTTACCCGTCGGACACTCAGTTTTTGTCGTCGCCCTCCCTGCTGCTGTGTGGGAGTGGCTTAATTAAATCATTATTATATCAATTATGGAATCTCACACAGCTAAACTAGCTCGACAGCGACTAGAGGCAATTAAGAAATATCTCCCCGTCCGTGATTCTGTCAAGCAACAACTACAAGCTCGTCAGGAGTCTCGGGTGGAATTTATAGAAGGTGCAGAACAGTTATTTAAATCAATTATCGAACCAACAAAGAAAATTGTTACAGCAACTGAGGCAGCACTAAAAGCTCTTGAAACATTGCCTGCTGATATTGCTGGCCGTCTTCGAGCAACTCGTCCACCACCCCGGCAACCTCCTCAACCACCACCTGAAGTTCAACCACAACCTGAACC
The DNA here is from genome assembly GCA_016617855.1 of Megalonaias nervosa. NCBI lineage: Eukaryota > Metazoa > Mollusca > Bivalvia > Unionida > Unionidae > Megalonaias > Megalonaias nervosa. Next base: position 2,121 of record JAECUM010057146.1, read on the forward strand.
ACCAAAACCCAGAACCTAGATAATAGATAAATTTACGCCTGAAGGTATTGCCGCTATCAAAGACCAAAATCGAATAATTAATATTGCCGCGTATGGATATCATCAAAGAGATAAATATATAAAACCCGAATATATTGATGCTCTGAAATATGGCGATTGGGTCAGGGATGTATATCGTATTGCTTATGATATTCCGCAGATCAGATCTGAGGAAGATGTAAATCAGTTTGAACTTTTTAACCAGACAGTACACGAGTATACAGAACAAATAAAACAAGCAAGAAAACAAAAGAAGAAGAAATGAAGCAGAAACTTGAAAAAGCAAGAGCAGAAAGGGAATTAAGAGCAGGGAAGAAAAAAACAGTCCAAACAACAAGTGAGGAAGAAGAAGTAGAATGGATGGACGCCCCCGGCGCAACTGGAAGTGGTATTGGTACAGGTACCAGGGGAAGTGGTCTTATTACTCCATGTCCCAATAATGTCCTTGCCGAAGTGAACAGACTAGAAATTCTAATTGGCGGAAAACGAGCCAGCAATAATTCCCCAGAAATCATTAATGAAGCAGCTGCTATTTGTCAGAGGTTATTTACAGGCGGTATCATGGATATTAATGTTTATCGGACACTTATTGATGAAATTGCCGATGATTACCGCAGCGATTGATTAAGGGTATACAATTAGATCAGTGACAAGAAAATAAGATGATCATACACAATGCTCAGTGTGATAAATTCGCGATTACCTACGTATCAAGCGTTCTACGGAGATGGACTCGGTGAACATCACATCACAACATGTTCAGGGCCTATTTAGAAGGATAGCTCCTAAAGCAATACCGATTGCAAAGCAACTGGGGATCAAAGCTATTGAGGTTGTTGGTGAAAAAGGTATTGGTGCTGTTGGTGATATTGCCGGTAAAGCATTCTCAGCAATCAAGGATAGACTAGTAAGATTAATACGACGAGAACCTCAACCGGTAAAACCTCAGCCAGCAAAATTACCCAGCACAGAAGTTATGCCTACAAATGTTAGTAAGATAGTAAATCAGGCTGCGAATCAAAAACTAGCAGCAATGGCGTTGCCATTGATGGCTGGTGTACCCTAATCAGAAAAAGAAAATGAAAAAAATATATAGCTGCTAGTCAACATTATCATGGTTGACGATGACCACAGATGCTATTCAAAGTAATATTAATGGTTTATTCACATGGCAGATAGCATCACAGCAAGGTGTCTCTGCACCCCGCGACCTATATTTATTGCTTTCCAAGATGCTGCACGAGTAAAGTCACAGTTACGTAGTGTAATGATATCTGACAAACTTGGTGTTGCTGAAGTTTCACTGAGAATAAGTGGACATCAAGAACCAGCTAAGGGTATATTACTGAATTTTGATAACAACCATGTTGCATGTGCATATCATAGTTTGATGACATTTATGAGGCGTGATCAAAATGTTGATTCTGGTTTGCAAATATCGCAGCGGGATTTTACAACACTGTATCCGATCTATTATTTCTTACTGGAACACTTGGATTTGTTCCGACAATCATTAGTTGATATATACTTCCGAGCTTGTGTGGTAAGAGGAGCTATTGCTGACTATAGAGCAATCGCTGTTATACACTCGGATAAAGTAATGTTGCTTGAAGGTGAATGAGAGTCATTGATGCCCCAGTGGAAAATATGTACTTAAGTCTATCATGATATTATAATATCATATGATCATGTTAGTGTCAGTCTGAATCCTGGTCAGATTAAAGAGCTGCAATCAGTATAAAAAAAGAATTCGGGAATAAAAATATTGCTGAAATCAGAACGCTGACTGAACGTCAGCTCAAGCATTTCAATGACGCCAAACGATCAAAGACCAGCGTACGACTTAATCTTTCTACGGGTGCCATTAAAGACGCAGTCAAGATGGGTGGTATATTTCCACTTCTTGCAGCCATACCAGCGTTGATAGCCACTGCAGCTCCAGCTATTGCAAAAGCAGCTGCACTTGGCGCTGTTGGAACCGCCGTTGGGATGGCATTAAAGAAAGCAACAGGTGGTAGAATCCACAGTGGTAAAATCCTCCGCGGTGTAAACATCGGTGAAATCATGAAACAAATAACGCCATTAATCGTGCAACAAGCAACATAAATAATACCAGCGATGAAGCAACTAGCAACTCAACGAGCGCAACAAATGAAGCCAATGTTGAAGCAACAAGCCTTTCAACAAGCCACTCAACGAGCCAAGGAAATCCTAAGTAAAAACAGGGGAAGGTCTAAGACTGCCAGGAACTCCTCGTTCATTGTACGGTCGAGGTCTATGACTCCCCGGGACACATCGTTGATAATGTCGATGTCCAGTTTTGATTTACTTGATGCTGCTAAGCGATTAAACATCAAAACTTCAGAGGTGTTTTTATGCGTGATCAATTACCAAAACAATAAAATCGTGTTGAGACCGGTATCATCAATCTCGATGGAAGTTCTGTTCCAGGTACTCATTGGGCTGCATACGCGATTGATCCACGTGGAATTTATTTATTTTGATTCGTATGGACTGGCACAACCGAAGGAATTTTTAAAATATGTCAGCAGAATGCAAAGCACTCCGCTTCAAAACACTCCCGTATGGTATTCAACATTATCAATACAAACAATAACTGATCTCCCAATATGTGGCCGTGAAGTAATTGCTGTACTCCACGCTGTATTTATTCAACAACACCGCCTCATAAAGTCGTACACGATTATACCACCATACGATATAGCCATCCACCGTCGTTTAAAACGGGTCTTAGTGAATATACAATGGTAGATATTTTCGGAAGATCTCGGAGACTCAAACCTCAAGGTGAATTATCTAAATACGCAAAACTTGGTAATATCATGGACGAGATAGCTAATCTTTTGCGTCTCGTAGGTGTAGACCAAAATTAAGTTGTTGTTTTTCAGGATCAACAAGGACGATTAAAGACGAGTAATATCACGTTGACAGATATTATTCTACGAGTTCTAGATGCAACCGAAAATAACTTAGCGGTATTTACTAAAAACGGTAAAATTAAAAACTTGGAGGAATCAGTCTTAACACTCATGGGAGAAATTGCTGGCCGCCTCAAAAGAATTGGAGATATTATGTATGGCGATCTCAACATGAGCAAAAATACAATTATTAATGTGAGAGAACCAAAATCAGACGATGACGTGGCAACAAACAGATACGTAGACAGTAACAACAACACGATCATAACTGAGATCGATGATCTTTTATTATACGCCGGTGATACAATGACTGGTTCTCTCAATATAACACAAATTTGAGTTATTAATGAATTTTTTGGAAGTCCAGCAGTCGTCGATATTAAACTCTCCGAAATCAAAAAGATTACCGACAGTGTAGTATATACAGCAGCGTCTGGATCAGCATTATGGGACCCAATAAATACTAAATTCATCAACTATCGCGTTGAGGTTACCAGTATATACAGGTTCTCAGTACTCGGCACTACAACATCTAAAATATTCACCACAACAATTCCACGGCGTTTTTCAACCGAGGCTACATCTGTTATGTTAGTAGCACTGGATCAAAACGACATAACATCTTTTTTGGTGACACCAAAAAAACAAAACAAGACCTCATTTTGATTTACTGTTGGTGTCTTGAATTAGTCGCTAAACTACCACCTACTTAAATTATATAATGAACAAATCGAATGTTTTTGTTGCAGCGCAACATTACAGATACGAACAAGTATGTTTGCTACAGACCCAACTGAAAAATATCATTGACGAGTACACTGTAAAAATAACAAATTAATGTAGACATATCGTTGTTACTGATATAATTGTTTATTCAGCGTCCGCGGTCTTCACTGGAACAGCAGCTATAATCAGATCATTATCAGCGTCGTACGTAGTAGCACCAGTAATAGGAGTTGGTATTACAATTGTAGCCGGTGTTGCTGGTATTCTTAATATCATCGCAAAAAAAGATATCTACGTGTGCGGCTGATAAATAAAACTAATATAAAATATTGCTTTCAGCGACAACACAGGCACTCGCAAATTATCATCGCTGATATCATCAGGGCTCAATGATGGAATAATATCAGATCAGGAATTCGCAGAAATGATTAAGGTTTACTATGAAGCAACTGGAAACCAAAACCCACCATCTCCGACAAAAACAGAGTCACCTTAATTTAAATCAGGAAGTAAATAATAATAATGTCATCAAACGACCAAAGATCGCTACAGTTACTACAACTAATCGTCCCTAATACAACACCGCCAACAACCACAATGATATCCACTAGCTCAACTAATCCTGAATTCGACATTAACTTTCCAAAGGCAATTCCAGCCGAAGAAATAGCATTGGCACAATTGCGAGTATATTACAGCTGTCCAAATATTAGATCAAAGTTATTTGGTGGGTTGCTCGCAAATAACGCATTAGTGTTTTCTTATAAAAATAAATCTGATGGAACTCCAGATTGGCAGGTTGTTGGTATTCCTACGGGCAGTTATCAAATAGAACAGATTAATAGTGAATTCCAACGCAGAATTAAATCTATCACAGGAAAAGAATCTGAAATCGCTAATACGGCTCACGAGCCAATATTATCACCTGCGATAGAAATATCGACACCCGACTACGCCGTAGATATGTATCAATCATCGATCAGAACTGTATTAGGATGGTCAGAGATAGCACCTGTTTATCGAGGACCACAACAACCTCAAAAATCTGATTTCATCACAGACAAGAAAATATTCTTAAAACATTCAGATTATCGAGAACATATCTTATAGAAGGAAATAATAGCTGTACCTGACAGAGATATTTTCCTCAGTGAGGTTGTATCTATTGCAGGCTTGTCTGCTGACCCTACAATAGATGTAATGGCTATCAAACCAGACGCTCTTGCAATCAATTAAAATATTTTCTGGTCATTTTTCAAGGATGTTAATCGTGAACACAGTCGAGCTGCGACAATTATTTTCCGATTAAACACGCGGATATCCAAACGATGACCTTAAACGGAAGATCATTGAAGTGATATACCATCTACACCAGGTTGTATCCGATTTCGAGTTTATCCACCAAGCTATTATAAAAAACAGTGATTCAAGATCATCGTGAGGGTAATATAACCTATAAACAAATGTTCCTCAACAAATATTCTATTACAAAGCAGAATTACCAACATTTAAACTTCCGGAATTTAACAACGAAGAGCTAAAGAAAAATGTCAACGATATCATCGATGAGTATTATCCTCAGATTATTGCCGCATGGAGAAAAATATTCCCTCCTCCAGGTATTCTCAAACATAATGATCCAGACGGTAGTGGTCGTCATATATCACCAGCTGTTGTCGCGATCACATCAACGATCGCAGTCAATTTGGTACGTGATGAAATCAACGGCAGCTATCAAATAGATTCCAAAAAATCCATGCAGGCACAACAGGGATATATCTTATATTGATTTACCCATGAAGTACCTCCTGGGTGTTTAATTGTGTCAGTGCCCGTTAATCCAGTTTATCAGCGATGTCATAATCCGTTATTATCACTGATACATTTTAGACTTACTGATCAAAATAAATATTTTAATCTGAATCAGAATAAATATTAAAATCTGAATATTTCTGAGTCAGAATAAATATTATAATCTGAATAAAAATAAATACAATATTTACTTTCATAATCACTCTTGACTTTCGTCAGTGACTTTGCCGGTGACGTCGTCACTGAGTTTACAATCGTACATAAATTTTTTTCAGCTGTCGCACACGTGAACTCATAACCTTTTTTGTTTCGTATTCGCGTGATAACTCTGATCTAATTCTCTCAATCGCGTTTGCGAGTATAACGAATTTTCAAATATCCTCATCATCGACATAAAGTAAAGATTGTTTTACGGCCTGCTGAAGTAATTTAATGAATCTATATTAAGCTGCTAGTGTATACCTGTAATCATATTTCCGTTCCTGTAGCGCTTCAATATCATTTGTGAATTTTTTCAGGATCCAATTGTTCAGATGATTCTCTTTCCTCATCATTTAATATTTTAATCTCAGAAATAATTGCACTAATATTTCCGAAATTCATTATATAATGAATTATTGTTTAAAATAAAAATATTTCTGAATCTGAAAATGAAAAAAATTTCCGAATCAGAATCAGAATAAATATATATAAATACAATTTTGCTATAATATTTATTTGTTTCAGTTTGTTGTTGATGGGGTAAATGGTACTCAAAATCGTGATTTTCGTCCATATTCCACAATTTGATGGGGGTAAAAAAGGGTACACAAAATTATATTTTTGGTGATAAAATTACGGTGAAAATAACAAAAATACTGTTTTTTTACTGACCAACAACAAAAATAAATATTATTATAGTGAAAATTTTATTTTTGTTGTTTTCGGACTGATTTTCTAACTTTGATAAATAGTGATACGCCGAAAACAACAAAAATACACATAAATCTGAATCATAATAAAAACATAAATATAAAAATAAATCTGAATTAGAATAAAAAATAAAAAAATAAACAGTAGCAATGATGAGCGGTTACCATTCCACGGGGACCCTTCATTTGCCAGTATTTGCCGTAGGGTCCCTTCATTGTTGCCTTTCTTATGGCTTGCATGGGGTCCTTGTGTGGGGTACCCTTCAGTGAGATTTGAGAGTACATCACAACAGCTACTGTTTATTTCTGAAGGCTCGACGAATTCGTGCATAGACATCCCCCCCCGGTGATCCCTAAATGTGCGAAACGAAATTTTAGAGATTCAGAGGGCTGTCTAGGCTTTCCAAATTCATGCACCTCACCATATCAAACCCTGGTGTGAGTGCAAAACGGCACTCACCACGTTTCTCGACGTGGTGAGGAGGTGTACGAGAATTCTACCTCGGTTGGAGCCCCCACTTATTATGAAAAATTGCGAAATTTTCGCCACCGTCGACAATTTGTCAGTCACTGGATTAGAACGCCAGATCTAGAATATGAGAATCCGCCACGCTAACACTGCACCACGGACCATCCTTGCAGATATATGTTTCAGAAATTATTATGAAGTTACCTATGCTTGATAAACGGGCAACCTATACGCGATCAGTATACTGAATAAATCACAATTATTGCAAACTGCAAGGTGGATTTATTTCAATTTCCAAAAACACCGTATACAATACCTGCATTTAATAATCGCACATAGATTTCTGCCTGATGTCATTCGGGAGTTTGACACAAGATACCTGCGATTGGAAAGATTGCAATGTTGCGTAACCTATTGAGCGGCGGCTAAACCAGCCATTGAATGTACATGCATGTCTATTGTCAACCATCCTACCTGAAAGATCAAAAAATAACTTACCTGTATTGCATGCAGTGGAGGCACTTGTACAATACACATTGAACTTGTGAACAATATACAGGGACGATGTTAAGGCATGTGTAACATACAGAAAAGAGAGACACGCCTTGACTATGCCAAGGACGGTCCCCCTGACGTATATTTTCAATGACTAAGTCAAGCAGTACCAAAGATACAGTGTGTGAGAGAAATAGCAAAGAAAATAATCGCAGCAGTCATATGATATTACGCAGTTACAAGCTGGCAGCTGCTTAGTTACTCTAGAAGAGAGAGTTTTGCTTGACAGAGTTATCTCCCTTCATAATTCTTGTGCATCTAACACAATCGGGAGACACTGAAATACTTTTTTTGTTTATATTTCCTTGAATATGCCGATCTGTATTTTTTATCCGCGACACGTTGTATTGAAGGTGTAACGATATCAAAATATTTTCCAGCTGCATTCAATGACTGAAATATTATTTCTTCGCCAGTTTCCACGTTCACAGATTTAACAACCTTTGCTCGTTTATCGTGCTTACGAGTTTTACCAAATTTACAATTCTGACTGTGTAATAGCTTGTAAATTAATTGAAGAATTATCAAGTTTCCTGCCGTTCATGTGATCGGTCATAGCTTGGTCTTCGATTAATCCATAAAAACATTCGTAGATAAATTTATGAGATAAATATCCTTCAATTTTCCAACAGTAAATCTGAGATAACCGGCATTATTAACAACACCGACTGGTTTTTTAATCGACTGTTCTTCATGATACCATCACGAGATGCCTCATAATTTTTAATTTTTCTCCATTTATATAATAATATTATTTGTTTAAATTTTTATTTTATTATTGGAGTGAAATTCTGGCGAGATGGTCTTCGGCATTTTTTTTTTATAGAAGATTCAACGTCACCGGCATTATATTTTTATCGCAATATTGTTTCAGCTGTCTGTATTTTTTGCCACCGCATTTTACACACAATTGCGTTTCTCCTCTAACCCCAACACCACATCGTAAACACGGTTTTGGTCCTAGACTACCTCTACGAACACTTTGCATGTGACATCCACAGAATTCATTTACGCAAGGCCGGTTACACGGAATTGAAGAACCAATCATAAGCCACATATATATATATAATTAAACTTTAATTTAAATATATATTTGCCTTAATTATAATATGGAGGAATATGCGAGATTATCTGCGAGATTATCTGCGATTAAGCCGTCTAAAACCAGATATGATCTCGACAGAATAACCCCTGAATTATCAAGGCGAGCTCTGGTTGACTTAACAAATAAAACTTTAATCAATCGTATCAGTGAAGGCAAGAGAGGATTTCGATACGATAGTGCAGCTCATGTGTGATCAACATTCAGAATTATACGCGACACCGAAGGCGACGGCGATGGCGTTGTCGATGTCACAATGAATGATAAGCGAGCAGCGACAATTATTAATTATCTCGATATTGCACGAAAATATATTTTTAGAATAAAATGTATCGTAGCGGTAGATACCGCCGCGGCAGACGACGACATCTGGATTATCCATGACAAACGTGACCCTGTTCGACTACACAACACTGGAAATATTGCCACGTTAAATAAAAGCTCAAAACCATGAATACTGACTGGAATTAATAGACCTTATTATGAACGAGCATATCCTGTGACGGTAGTTGTTTACGCTATATTTCCACTGAATGATAAATCTAACGTCGATAAACTTATACCGATGAAAATTTCTCTCCTGAATTATGCTGCTGAGCGAGTTACAGAACATTTCACAAACGCAAAACGAGGAAACGGTTAACGGATCTAAGATGTAAAAAAAATAAATGAGTGGCAGAAACAGTTAAAGATACCGGAGCGTCTATCAAAGATATTGCTGAACTAGGAAAAAATTAAGATTCCCAATAATGGTAAAGACATTAACCGGTGAGATTTTGTAAGAATCGAAACATAAAAAATGAAGCTTCAATAGAGATTTTTGATCATAACGCACACGCGTGGACTTCGGATATAACAATATTTCCACGAAATCTAACTGTTAAATTCTATGACGGTGAAATGTTTGATTTTATCAGAAATATCAGTAAGAGTGACCCTCTATCCGTGTAGTTGTTTCAGAGTTCAGAATCTGTGAACTATGATCAGTTTGTACGGCCTAATGGAGATATTTATCGTACAGAATTTCTCCACGACAAAATGAAAAATCTCGCGTTGAAATACGCGAACATCGATAAAATCAATGCTGATGTTATCGAACGATTACTCAGCAATTGTTTTACCGTTCCGTCAATTGCTACACATGCTGCACAGAAGAAACATTCATGGTTACCAACACGAGTGGAATTTCTTGAAGATGTCCAGCGTAGTTGTATTGAATATGGACACTGTGGATTATGGAATACTAAATACGATCATAAAGATGTTATATAGTTTAATATGGTTGCAAGTTATCCTGGAAGTTTTCTTGGGATGGGTGAGTGTTCTGAGTATTTCAAGCGATTTGGACATCCAACACACGAGATGATCAGAGTTGCGATAAATCGACCCTTACCAGATTTTGACTTAACTGGATTTGCATGCATTGAGTTATTCGAATGTGCACCAAGAAAACCTTCATCTGATTGTCCCTGTTTGGTTTGGAAAACATTTTAGCGAACGCGGCTGGGCTCCAATAGTTTTATTACGATATATGCTTGATGTAAAAATATTGATATCGTTGGCCGTAAGTAAAGCAATTATATCATAGCGTCCGCAGAACAAGATTGATTACCACAACAAAAGAAATATTCTAATGATGAAAATCCTGATATAACTGATTTTGAGAATAAACTCGCAAAATATCTTGGCAGAAAAATAATTGGTAAATTTACGCAAGTATCATCATATGATCATAAACGACATTGTTGTAGACTAATCATCGACGAAGCTGAATTCGATTTTATAATTGCTGATACAACGGAGAGAAACACATTTATAAGTCGGAATAATGTTAATTTATCGGACGGTACTAAATTAGGTACAATTGTAGTTACACTGATAGTGACTCACCACAGTTTACTTATTTAAGATCTTCGATGCTTGCGTACGTTTCGATAAATTTATTATCAATGTAAAAAGATTTTCTGATACCGCAGTTAGAGTCTACACAGACTCATTGTATATCATTACACAATACGCAGGATTGCGAAAACAATTACATATCGGCGCTGAGGCACCATGGGGCGAGTGGAGAATAAAAAGAGAGATGATTCTTGGTTATTCTGAATCCGCCGACGTTGAATCTAAGGAAATATATTACAAAAATAAACAGCTGTCAAAACTTTCATCGCTTCCATCTGTATATGATCCTGTGACCAGACATAAGACTGTTTATCTCAATGGACCCGGATGTTCTGGTAAAACAACACGTGTGATCGAATTATTTCGAAATTTTGATATGGTTGTTTTGACACCCACACATAGACTCGCCAGAGAAATAAACGAACGAGGAGGTAATTCGTGTACTTTTCACAGTTTTTTTTTTTTTTTGATGGAAGGGGGATGAACGGACTTCACAATGAATGGGTGGGAAATATATCCCTAGGATTATTATCTGGGATGAGATATCCACAGTGTCTCTAGATGTATTAAAAATATTTCTTGATTGGTTGTTGACAAAAATACTGCTGTTATCATGTGTGGCGATCATGGTCAACCACCACCTTTTGTTGTATCATCTCCGCACGAATAGCTGAAAACGTTTGTGCATAATTATGAAGAGATAACTGATGATCATAGAGCTATTGATGAACCGCTGAAAGAGGTTAAAAGGTTAATCAGACTGCAGCCAGATAAGATTCAATGTGAGGTAATGCGTGAAGTAATTCCAAGAGACTACGATGAATGAATTTTGGAATTTATGGAGGCCTGCTGATTTGATAGTTGCAAGTCGGAAGATAGTTCGTAATACACTTCAACAGCAATTATTTCTGTTACATAAAGAAAAGTTTTCAGATCTACCTGTGCCATTGTGTTATCGCCCAGCAGACACACGCAAACAAAATATTGAAGGTGAGATTCCTGGAACCTTGACAAAGACAAGGGAGAAACAAAAACTCGTTCATAATGATATTGTTGTTGTTGATGTGAATGCCGTTGAGAGCGCATTAACGATGGATAAGTCTCCGTGGACTTTAGGATATGCTATAACGATTCATTCGTCACAAGGATTAACTATTTCTGATACAAATATCTGGATTGTCAATGATCGGATCGAATGGTCAAATTTAGTTTATCTAGCGGTGTCGAGAGTCAGAAGAATGTCTCAGCTACGGAGGGTTATCATGGATTATGAGATGACTCAGGAAACCACTGATAACAATTGCGATGATATAGTAAAGAAAAAATTAACTGGTTATCAGCGATCTGACAAAAAGTAAGCGTGACGTTGACCTTGATATTGAATTTATCATGACACTGAAACAACGAGAGAATAATCATTGTGTGAGCTGTAATACAGTAATGTTGTGGCATTATTCGAATAATAATCCAAACCAATTCACCGTGGATAGAATTAATAGTAATCTCGGCCACACACGCAAAAATGTGATGTTGACCTGTCTTGAATGTAATCGACGTAGGGGTGCTGCTGTCCTGCTTTCACAGAAGTGAAGGCAGTGGTAATTGTGTATCCTCGGGAATTACTTGTAATTGTTCCCGTACAAATCCACGTTGAGGAGCAGTTGAATCTAGTCCGTAGATTGAAGGTCTACCGGTGGACCTTACCACGCTGGAAATTTTATGTGTGGTCACACTCCAAATAAGATCAGTTGCTCTTTTTTTACACCCTGCAAGTTCACCAGGTTCATATAAATATCTTACTGTCACATTACCTAATACTAGTTGTTTTGAGGAAGAGCCACGTCTTTGTATTGGTATATGTTTTTTTTGTGATGGCGCTGATGAGTTTCATAGAAGTTGCACGAGTAATTTCATTATTTAACGCAGCTATCACACTTGGTAGTCTTGCAACCCATTCACGAGATCTCGTATCTGTGGATATTTCCTTCGCATATTGATATCCAAATAACCGCTCAGCAAGTGTTCGATTAAATCGCTCAACGATTGCCTGATCGCGATGAATTGCGGTATGTCCTCGTCTGATTTTGATGTCATGTTTTGTCATCAGAGATGATACTGCACCAAGAAATTCCTTGCCAGGATCAACCTGTAGTAGCTGTGGCAATCGCAAGGGTCCTCGTTGATAAATTCGTTCAAAAGCAGATGCAACTTCAGCTGCTATTTTAGTTGATAGTGATTCTGCTTCTTTATATCTTCTTGGAACATCAACCACAGTTAACGCGTATTTGTATGTGAGCGATTGTCGTCTACGTGTTTTAATAGTATCATGTGGTAAAAGCAAAATATCTGCCCGATGAACTTCATTGGAAGCGCAGACAGCAAAATGTGCATACTGAATTTGTTTAGGTGGTGGTAGATAAATTTGCCATATTACCTGTCTTGCTAACCAATTTTCAGCAACAGAACGTTCGACACCTGCTGCATCACCAAGTTTACTTATAGCTTCTCTACCCCTCCAATATCCTCTTGGGCTATAATAAATCGATTCCATTATAATAGTTATCTATGATTAATTACCGGCCCCTAGTACTAATTTACTTTTCATCGCGGATCTTACAAGCCAATTAGCTAATGATTCTTTGAGAGATTTATTTTTTTACAGATATTAGCGTGTGTATCAACTTCACGTCTGTAATATGTCGTTTTTGTAAATCCGGATTTTCATACGCGACATCATGAATGTGGCATGCTTGATCAATGGCATTTATTGGATACTCGCCAGATGTTTTTCTCCTCAGTACTTAGCCCATGGAGTTCCTGTTAATTTTCCCAGTGAAGCAGCGATATCACCACCTATCTTCGTACGAGACGAAATAAATCTGTATTTGCTTGTACCACATTTTACACACTTGTCTGTAAGCGCACGCTTTTTATTTTTTGTTATTATTGTTGTTAATCCACTGGTGGGGCTGCTCTGCATCGAACACAGCATAAATTCATATTATTTATTAAATATTTTACAACATGGATGTCATTGATTTCTCAGCGACACGAAAGCAAGAGCAAATCAAGCATCATGCAGCGCTACCAAATTCTCTCAGCGCAATTATAATGGGTCCATCTCGGTCTGGTAAGACGCAATTATTGCTTAATCTGATAATGAGATGGCTCAAATGGGATAAATTGTATTTAGTGGCACCATCCGTAGATGATCAGCGATGCTACGATGTGCTTAAAGTTTTAATGAAGAAGCGAAGACGTTGGATGAAGATGAAGATGATAATGATATTACTGATTTTATCACCGATATTGATGAAGCTCCATCTGTGGATGATCTCGATAGGCGCATTAATAATCTCGTAGTATAGCGAATATCGCCGTGACGTCATAGTACATGATCACGTGGGGGGTCCCTAGTCTGGTTGGCAGAAAGACCATAGGCTTACTCCACATTCGATTGAATACGCTTGTTTGCCAGAATATATATATATATATATATATATATATATATATATATATATATATATATATATATATAAATCACTGTTTAACAGTGAAATTTATTGCAGTAATCATTGATTACGATAAGTCTTTACACAAAGACATGTAATTAAAGCACTTCAAAACCAATACACCCACCCACATTTAAAAAAAAGTTTCCACGATGGTACCAGGTTAAGTTGTATCATTTTGTCGTTGATAATGAGTAAAACAACATTAAATAATTCTCTCTTCAGCTGTTTATGTATATAATCTTTTATAAACAAAGGAAATGTAAAGTTCAATGATAAAACCTGACAACAACTTGCATCACCTTCTCCTTATTCTGCATCATGGGTTTATGATGATGCTGCTGCTGATGATGATGATGATGATGACGATGACGAGAAAAGGATAATTGTCCATAGCTATTACATGGTAAGGAAACGAGGTTTGTCGAGTTTCCTTTTGATGAAAATTTATGTGAGTGGCATATCATTGATACGGCATACATACTGTACAAATATTTTATTTATATCACATGCTAATACGCATATGTACCCTTTGAACAGAAAGCAGAAAGGAGTGCGATGAAATTGTGTATATTGTTAAATTCATTTAGAAAACGGGGTTAATTTATACTCACTAATGATTAATGAATGGAAATGCATCATTAATCTATAGGCCTAGAATTAACAGCGCGCAGTTCCAATATTATATATGTGTATGATTGCACATGAGAGGATCACAATTTGAGATGCCAATAGTTTACCAGTGGTGTATCAATTTTGCTTGATACCCAAACTGTAAAAGCCATGTTATTTTTAGTATATATATATATGGAAAATTAGTCAATGTAACAGAAGATCAGAATATATAAGGAAAGTGACAGTCTTAATGACCTGGATTATATATCCAACATCAATATCGGGTATACAATTAGCACTGCCTATTCAATGGTTTAAGCTGATATATAAGTCGTTTTCCTTCGTCGCAATGATGGTTCTGCCAACCAGAGCTCTGCCAACGCTTTGTTGTGACGTCATACAGGGAATCTCCGGTGTTCCCTATATGATGATGTGATGCTGAACAAACAGTCAAATCCAGCTCAGATATGTTCCAAAGGTAGACACAAAAACACAGATGTTATATATGTTACTCAGTGATATGCACAAATACCTAAAGTGATCAGATATATCTACAATATTTTAGTTGTGTTTAATGGAGTCGATACACATACTCTGAGAAACATTCATCAGACTTGGTGCTCAGGGGACATGGATATGTTTAAATTCAAAAACTTCTTCTCAAAAGCGCAAGCTACCCACACACGGATTTATCACGATAAATTTACATGATCCTCGGTCGAGGAGTCGTGTAGGTCTCGATAAAAGTTTTGGTTGAGAGACACAGCAGCAGGGAGGGCGGCGACGAAGAGTGAGTGTCCGACGGGTAAACAAACACCAGAGGCGTAGCGAGGACATATGGCGCCCACGGCAAAAACTAAATTTGCTCCCCTATCAATATGGCGCCCCACGACAAGAACTAAAATTGCGCCCCTATCAAAGCTTTGAAAGTATAAAAACTTTGTTCTGCTCACCGATTTTGCGCCCCCACCCTCAAGTGGCGCCCACGGCACGTGCGGTGTCTTGCCATATCCTCGCTACGCCTCAGACAAACACGCCATAAAAAACGAAAACACAAGGATCAAAAATAAAGTAACAAAATGAGCTAACCCAATTAGAGAAGTTTCGGTCGGCTAGAGGTTTCGGTTTGATGTTATTGACCTTGTATTTACAATTTTGTAGGAAGCTTTATTTTTCAAAAATAACCCTCCTAAAAATGTTGTAGGATTCGCCCTCCCTGCTGCTCCTTATGTAGATTAGCTTGCTGACTGATTCACGTGCAGAAGTTCATACAAGTATAATATCATAGATAACTAGTATTTACAAATTTTGATGCAAGATATGCACGATTTTATTAAATATTGTTATGCAAAAATTTAGCCGTGTGTTAAGGTTGTGTTTTCTCCCACCGTCAGTGAATAACCGTTAAGGCGACATTTCTAAAAATGCTTTCCATTTTTTCTAAGTTAATGAAAATTTTAAGGAGATATGTTGAATTGATTTAAAATAAAAAGATACTCTTTTTCATTTCTTTTATCTCGAATCAAATTCCTTGTTGCATTCAAATATTTTATTTTATTCTTAATTTATATAATAACCAAAGTTTCTCTTTCCGTAAAATGTTAATCCGTTGACAACTAGGACCTAGAAAGTACGAAGGACATATATGTAGAGAACGCTGGTAAGTATCGTTATATATTATTTGTGTAACAAATAACTTTGTTTTACTCATGAAATGAAGACGAATAATAGCTCCTTGAAACTTTTAACATCAAAAATGATGCCTAAATTATTGAAAAGAGTTACTAACTTAAGTAATCAAGGGCAAGGTTTGAAACTGGAAGTTGAACATAAAAATTCATAATATTTCTATTGGAGCGCTATGGTATCACGGGTCTTAAATTTAGTGTTTGGTGAATAAGTAAATACAGCCATCGACCTTCAAGATATATTATGTCTGTTTGGTGTTCTTTGCTCTATATAACATACATTTTAGGACCGGATCAGGTCAAGTGTTGGGGGTGGGTGGGGGTGGTTTCCAAAATTTCAAAAGGGCCTTGCCTTTCTCGAAAGGGCACCATAGCAAAAGTCTGTTTGCTGAAAGCACAGCGGTTCGTTACAAATAAAATTAGGAACCTAACCTGTAATAATATAATTATCACAGGTTAGGATCCTAATTTTTTTTGTAACGAACCCCTATGATCAGGCCCTGCACTTAATTTCCAGTTTAAATTAGACAATTGTGGCATAACTTTACTATATAAGCTCACTTTCATATTTCTCTGACATCCATACTGCCATCACAGGGGCTCGTATCGTTGCTTACAATTTACCTGTCATACGTGCACTATATAGTTACTGTCTATTGCATGTATGACAGGTAAATTGTAAGCAACGATACGAGCTCCTGTGACTGCCATCTTGATTTCTCCTTCTCGCTGCACTTCCTAAAACAAAACAAAAAAAATTCTTATGATGGCTGTTTTGTCCTGAATAAAAATGGTGCCAGTTTTATGCCTGGTATTGTTGCTGGAGTGGTTAAGTTGACATATTCAAGAGTTAAAAGAAATGGTATTTTCTGGAAATTGTTTAGGCCAGTAGGATGCCAGTCAATTCAGTTTATGCGTGTGTACAGAGAGCAAGATATCTGTTTAAACATGTAAAAAGGACCATTTAATTTTCACTGTCAATATCTCTACCTCATTCTCCCTCCTGCCACCCACCCCCGTGTATGTATATATATATATATATATATATATATATATATATATATATATATATATATATATATATATATATATATATATATATATATATATATATATATATATATATATATATATATATATATATAATGCTTTTATTTTTAACAGTATATCATCATTCTCTTCAACTAATATTTATATACTTGATGCAAGGAGGAAAACTGGTCATTTCTACCACAGGCATTTATTGCAGTGGTAGTTAGGTGGGTATGGGTTTAACACCATTTTTAAGCACATGATACATGAGAGTCTGTATGTTTGGTGAAGTTAGACCCCAGGAAGAATCAACAATGCACAGGAAGTTACTGGCTAGCTTTTTCACATATACCCATGCTAGCTGAGCCTCAATCTCAACCCCCATGCAGAGGTGAGATGTCAGTGGTCTGTCTAGAGGAGTGCCTTGCGCCTTTGGACCACCCAGGGCTCTGCATTCATTGTATATGGCTTACTGATCAAGGATTAGCAGACTAGTGGTAAGTTGAGGTCAGCTTTTTGAGCAAATATGGTTATATAATAAAAAAATATTAGTGTACTCTTTGATATTGTGTCATTGGTTGGGTAAACTAATTACATAATTTATTGATTTTGCACCCTATCATTAATAAACTAATTTACATTATGTGACTCAAAATACTGCTCTTTGAAATTTAATTATGCTTTCACTTCTCTAATCCTTCAAAAGTCCAGAAAGATATTTTGCTTAAAATATTTAATACAGCAGTAATATCAAACATAAGTCTGTTATGTAGATTTTATTTTCATTGTTAGTTAGTTTTTTTTTTATTTGTTTTTTATTTCATTATATGCTATTAATAGTGTGCAATAGTGTGTTTGTGTGTCCAAATTAAGTTCATTTTCTACCTGCCTTAAATTATTGATCAGGTTTTTTTTAGTGCACATGCTTATCTCAGTTTGAGTCTTGAACGTTGGAAATTCCTTATGAATTGCTGGGTCTACCTGTTGTTTACAACACATTTTATATTATAGTAACAGACTTCTAATTATAACTAAGATTTTATTTTGTAAACATTGTGAATCTTCAAGAAGGTTATTTTCCATGAGGTAAATGGTTTCTTTTTAGAAAATATTAATTGTGACCTGAGGTCAGGCAGAAGACTATATAATTTTGTTACTGGAAAAATTATTCATTTGTGCTATTAGATCTTGCAGCAGAATAATTTGTATTATTTTGTGTCCTTTAGTTCATTTGGGCTGGAATTTGGAATTTATTTCTTCAAACCATTTAATTCAAGTGATTCTTCTCTGCAAATACAGAGTTCTGTTCAAAAAATAACGTTCTTGGAAATAGAACCTTGAATTTATATTGAAATTTCAAATAAGGATATATTCTTGGATTGTATTATTGTGATCCAACAAAAGACTCTTGGTACATCAACACGACATGGGTCACCACAGGCATATCAAGAACTTCATGTTTGATTTAATTTGAATTTCCACTAAAGTTTAATCAGAACTTTAAGTATTGGGACTTGCCTATAGTTCTAGGATTATTTGTGAATTAATAGGCAATACCTGAAGTTCCTTTTCTTTCACATTTTGAATTTGTATTCTTGGGAAATAAATTATTTGTTGAATTTTACAAAGCTTGTTGCTTCTCCTTCTTTTCTATTGTTTGAAAACCATACAGTTTTACTAGATCGCATAACTTAAAATTGTCTTTACTCAATTTATAGAGTTCTTTTGCTGTTTTAAGCTGGATGACTTTCAATCTGTTATTCTGCTTAATAGTTGTGATATGGAGCTATTTTTTTTTTTCAATTTTATTTTTAATGTACTGTACAATATGTCACACTTACATATTTATCTTTCTTACCAAAGAAGTTGGTTGGTTTTAAATACAAAATTTTATGGAGTTTTCCAGATTGTCTGCACAAGAAGCACATTGTACAGCTTACTGAATGTCTATTGGTATTTTTCAGTCAAGTTAGTAAAATGCATACCACCTTTTGTTGTTTTTAAAATATCATGTACAGTCATTCCTTCTTGATAGCAGGAATTGATTGAATAGCATCTGTAGCAGTCCCATCTATATGTCAGATGAAGAACAGCTGTATTATCAGATAAGTGTTTTGATAACATTTCTAAACTTTACATGATTAATATCGAAGATTAATTTTTTAAAAATAGATTCATGCTTTTTCAGAATTGCGTCATGACTTACTTTTTCAGAATGAACAGAATACATATTAAAGCTTTAAATGTTAATTTTGATAAATGCTATCATCTAGCTCCACTTACGTTGTAATATTGACTCAAAATCTCTGTTATAATAATTATATTAGTTTTTTTAAAACATATTTGAATCATTTATCATAATTTTATTTACATTCATATGTGCTACTATTAATAGTGAAACTGAAATTAGTGTAGAAATATATTATTAAAAAAACATGAGTATATTATAAAGTGTGTTTATTTATCTGACACTATGCTTTGTTTTTCCTCATAATTGTATTTTCAGCTTGTGTGCTGTAAGCAATCATTATGTGAGTAGAATGTTAATAAAGCATGTCACTGAGGTCGGTAAGCATATGTTGCAAGTTCATTCACTCACACTTAGCAATTTACTGTTTATTGTACTAATGCTTGTAACTGACAGGGTCCAAAATACTTTATCATCATATGTTACCAAAAGGGGCTAAATCAAGTCAAAATAGTTAACCAAGTATATCATATAATGCACCTATGACAAACAGTTTCAGTATATTTGTCTTTTTCATAATAATAATAAGAAAGAATATTTGTATTCTGCATCAATAAATATGAGCAGTTATAAAGAAATGATAAGCTTCAGCTGGGAAGTTCAGTTTTCTAAACAGTTCAATATTTAATGGGGAAAGTTTTCTGCTAAAAGTTTTACAAAGTCCACAAACCCTGCTTAATACTGATACCATCAAGGAGTAGATATTTTGGACCCTAATACAGGCTCTTTATTAGTGTAATTATTATAGTGTAATTATTATCATCTTTCATATTTTCTTTGCATATAATGAACTTATTTTTCTTGCTTATCAGCATCCTATGCATGCTTAATTTCTATACATATCTGCTCCATTAATATGCTATATGTTCCTTTCCTTTCATAGAAAAGAGAGATGAGTGGATATTAAATCCAGTCCCTCCTTTATGCACATTTTTCCATCCCAGTTTTGTTTCAAAACAATAACTCATGTACTGGATTTTAAGCAGTGTCGATATGTAGCTAGAATTAATGCAACCTTTTCATTTGATTGTGAGCATTGTTTATTATTGTCACAAGAACTACGTTAATTATTACTGGATTTCATCAAAATTTGGTATTTGGTTTATTTATCCAGAATTGTCAGCCTCCCATTTTATGGCTTACAGGGCGTGGGAATGTGCAAATAACACAAACTTTTTACAAAGATCCACACTTGGAGAGCAGTAATGATGTAAGAACTCCAGCAGTTTAAAGTCATGCATATAAAAGTTCAATCTGCACAGTATACAATTTTTATTATTTAATTTTTAATGCTTAATGTACTTGTTTACATACATCCTTTTTCACTGTTTACACTTCAGGGTTCTTAGGCTCGACACGAATGGTTATTAAACTAAATTTGATTGGCAGATTGGGTCCTGGAACAAGTACTGTGTCGTGTTCAGTCCTTGCATGAAGAACTTTTGCACATACTGATTGAAATACAGGCTCCCTAGAAAACCCCAGGTGGCTGATTGCCAACATGATTCATCCTCACATGATCATTTTGTTTGTCAAATACTGGCTGATATTACAATGGTGATGATAAAGATTTTGAAGTTGGGCATGCCAGCCCCCTCTCCTCATTATAGTGACATTAGAGGAGCTCCCAATTTAGATAAAATCCTGGCAGCATATCTGATTATGTATAGCAGTACATGCACATAATAACAAAGACAGATGTGATATCACATAGTCCATGTATACTGAAATGCAAACAATTGCAACACTAATTTCCTTGAAGGCATAAAGATTGCTTATCCTTCTGATACCTCTTTTTGAACATTCGGAATTTACAAAAAGCAAACTTTAGAAAACGTTCAAAGGCTTTTACCTAGTTAGCATATTTTCCTTCCATGAACATATTGAATTTTTAGGATTTTCACTATATACTTGCGGCATTCAATGAATGAAATGAAATTTAAAAGTTACTGGCAATCTACTTGCAGATTTGCTTGTCAGTACTAATTTCTGCAAGAATGAGATTTAAAAGTGCTTGTAATGATAATTTGGTTGGCAGTAGTAATTACTTCACCATGTAAAAGTTTAAAGACAGGGACAATTTCTTGTTGTAATGTTTTCCACCATTATTATTCCCTATCTTTTAAATCATACTTCCCTATCTTTTAAATCATACTTTCTTCTCTTCAGCTATTGTTTGGTACAGTTTTTTCTCCAATTTTATTTTTATCAAAACTTAAATATAACAACCACATTAAACTCCTGTTGATTCTATTCACATACACATCACATTCTCGAGATCTTGAAGGTCTAAAATAGGTTATAACAGATGGCATATAAGAACTATATGATTGTTATTGGTGGTTTTAACATTAAGCTTAAAAAATTCACCATACCATTATGCTTAGTTCACAGATAGAATACATTGATCATATTTAATGTGGATCTATCTGCAGAGTGAATTTTGCATATGTGTGTATATATATATGTATGTATATATATATATATATATATATATATATATATATATATATATATATATATATATATATATATATATATATATATATATATATATATATATATCACCATGTCGGCCAATTCTGCGCGTCGGGTAATTCTGCGCAACGATACGTCATTTCTGTAAACATTGGATAACGTGTTATTTTTGGTCAAAAATCCATTTTGTATCAAGAAAGAACGACCGTACTCTAATTAAGAAAAGTGATATTCATAAAGTGTACAAAAATATCCCAAATTTTTCGATTCGAAATGCGTATGAGAATGTGATTTGTAAATGTCAACATGAAGATCCACTCCGTGAACTTCTTGAACCTGTAACACAGAAAATCCTATTTACTATGTATCTGTTAGAATCATACAAATAAATACATTATATAAAAGATGGAAAGGTATACCTTAAAAAAATTCTGCATCTTAATCAAAGTTTCCAATTTTGCAAGAAGTTGTCCCACACGTACAAAATCGTCTGCTACCCAACGTGTCAATTTGCCGCTAGAACGGGATTCCCCGGCGTATAGTCTGTTTCTAAATTCTTTAGTAATTTTACCCCATAAACAAGACTTTGTAAACACATTACATCCTATCCATTGTTGTTTCTCTTCCACGTAATAGCTTATTTTTCTTTTTTTTTATAAAATGTTAAACTTTACTAATTTTTTTTACAAGATCGGTTTAGTTTGCTTAATATGTCTGGCTATTTATTGGCATTGTTACGTTGAATTTTGTAAAACTAGCAATAAACCTGACCTTATTACTTGACTGAACTGCTGACAGAAACAGTCCAAAGTAATGTATTTCATTTCAATAGCCCGATGGATAAACAATCTTTTCAAAGCTGTGTGCAGAACATGCCTACATATCGCGAGTCATGAAAACACTGGGGTGGTACCCCGTGTGTCCAAAATTAATTTTGAACAGAATATTCTGGTGACAATTTTCAAATGGTAGGCATTGCAGTATTTTATTTTCGTCAATCAGTCGA